>BMAW01048044.1:229196-312948 GCA_019974015.1 Nephila pilipes
GGGGGGGGTGTAAATCTAAATTAAACTACTTTATAATTAAATTTAAAACAATCTATTATTCCATTATTTTAAAGATATTATCTTTGAAACAAATAGGGCTTTTAAAAATATATTTATTTTTATAAATACAGAACCAATTTGTAGCAATATTTAACATTAAGTGTTTTTATTACTTTTAAAGTTACTTTAAATAATTTTTGTTCAAATAATTGATATAGTATTCCCAAATTATTATTTTTTTAATAATTCAAAAAGATAAATGATGGATAAAGTGATAAATATTCATAATTTTTTAGTATTATTCATAAGAATATACACCAATTTTTTATATAATTTTATTTCTTGTCTTACATTAAGAAATATATATTATTCACGATAATTATTTCTTAAAGCTAATTAAATATCTAAGAAAAACATGAATGTGGAAAATATCAAAACAGAATCCAATTAATTATTAAAAATTTATTAGCATTAAACGTGTAAAAACATTAATTTTACTTGATTCGAAACAGATATATATTAATTAGCGAAGTTTTAATTTGAAACGATTTAACATAAAACTCATTTTGCATAATCAAAGAGTTACAAAAACTCAGTAATAAAAAGAGGAATAAAATTCTTTAGAACTAAAGTGTTTCAAATAGCAAAAAGATCATAATGCTTACAAAAAAGAAATATTGATAACAAAAAGCAGAAAAACTGTCCTCATAACTGAGACTATGATACATTAACTACTGTGATTGATATCATTCAGAACGAGGTATAGGAAGAAATGTGCAATGAACACTTTAAGCGTGAATTTTAATTGAGGTTATACTTGAAATATCTTAGTATGATCCTCAATTATGACTTTATTAATCGAGAAATATTATCAAAGACATTTTCATTTGCAGTATGCTCAATTGATCCAGTATAAAATTAATCACAAATCTCGCTTCACTTACATCATGACATTAAAGATATTTTCGAAATAAGCCTAAAAAGTTTGAAATTGCATTGAAAAATGTTGAAAATTCTTAATTTATTAAACAAGGTTTTTGGAAAATAATTGTTTATAAGGGAGAAATAATTTGTTAGGGTAAGTTTTCATAAATAATGTTTTAAGTGAAATAAGTACATACCAAATTAAATTATTTCTAAATCATTTAGAAAAAGAGACAAGATAAGATTGACTTGAAACTGAAATTCCCTAAGTTATGTATTATCTTATGTACAAATTATCTTATTCCAAATTACATAAAATATAATATCCTTATATGATGAACTAGGAAATGAAGAAAATTTAAAATCGTTGTACATTTACATTCATAACTTCAAGAAATAAATATAGGCTCGCAGCAGGAAAAGGAATACAATCATTTGCAAAATCCAAAAGTATAATTATAAATGAGAATCCCACAATATATATATAGTTTAAAAATTTGGTTCTTATTTTTCGATTAGATTATAAAGAACATATCATCAGAATATTTTATTTTTATTAAATAATTAATACATTTCGTTTTTAACCTTTATTTCTGAAATGCAACGTCTGATTTAATTTAGTATGCATCATTGCAATAATGTTAATGATTTTTAAATCAAACAGTAGGTCATAAGCAGTCGAAAGCTTAAAACAGTTACCAATTTATTGTAAATGTTTTTTTTTTTTATTTCTTTAAATATAGGCTCGCTTAAAACAGACATAATTTTTTCTAGTTGTCATTGAATGGAATTTTTCTACTTAAAACCAATTATAATTTGATTCCAATACAATTTTAACAATCAAATATTACTTTTAATGATGTAATGTACCTTTTTGTTCTGAACAAATAAATTTTTAATATTCCCAATAACAAATTGAATCATTTAGGCTCAGTATTTATCTTATAAATTACTCTTTTCAGAAGAAGTATAATCAATAGTAAACATATATCATCGATTTCTATTTTACATACGTAGCGTAACATTTAATATTTTCGTTGATTTTTTTTTATTCCAACAATAAATCATGAAAATCATTGTAATAAATTCGTACGGTTTATAAAATTAATGTAATGAAGAAAATATTAAATGAGCTAACAGCAGTTTTATCTTAAGATAGTTTTATTTAAACATTTTGAATTTCTTTTATAATAATTCAGTATTGAAAGGGCATATTTACTAATTATATCATTGTCTTGCTAACAAATGGCATCATGGAAGATATAGCATTGAGAAAGTGCATTCTTACAACGACTAATAGAAACAAAATTTAAAATAGTCAACTTGATACGAAGCAAACCTTGAGCTGAAAATAAATGAAGCTGATCAATAGTTTTAAATGAAAAATGTATTTTGAAGCCTTAGGTTATGCAACTGATTTGGTAATCGAAGACTCGATGTGGAAGAATAACTAAGGAAAAACTAAATTTAGGTTCCATACCTTATATAGTTATTTCTTGTTTCAGTAGACATAGTGAATCAACGAATGGTGTATAAATAAGCAGGTGTGATGTGTTGATATATAGTGCTACGACGGGTAATGTAGTGTTTTTTTTTTTTCATGTTGAAGTAATTCTTTTATGTTCTGATTTTTTAAAAAAAAAATTTAATACTATATCTTGTCCGCATCTTTGATAACATACCTTTCTGACTAGCCTGCTTCGAGTGAAGACGTTTTTTCGTTTCTCTCCTAACACGTTTTCTACGGCGAAGTATGGTCTTTCCCCTGCCGCGTGATGACATCAATCAGCGGCTATTCTTCAACCGTCGGAGGATACTGTCGATCATTTGGATTAACAATCCTTTTCCATCACTCAATGTTGGATATATTTTTATTTATTTTTTGTGGATTTGATTCCTTCAGTGCCTCTCCCTGATTATTTAAGCAATATTTTTCTAATAAGTGCTTACAATTAATTTTTTAAAGAAAAGTAATAAATTTCTAGTGTTAGCACGTTTTTACACGTACTGCGGTAATTCTCTCTCGAATACAATTAGATTACCATAATGGCTACTTACTCTTCAGAAGAAGGCATAAACTCCTCGGAAAGGGAGGTAAGTGCAATTTTATGTTGAATTAGAGATTTTAATATCAGTGAAGTAAATAATGAAATTGTTAATGTTCCACAATATGACAAATGCCTCTTTTTAATTGAAAATCTAGATAGCTTAATAATTGAAATGAGCGAACTTAACTCAACGAATATCGACTATCTTAATGAAAAAGCTTTGATTATGTGATTAGCGCTTAAATGTTCAAAAAATTAATCTTAATTAACAACCATGATCTCCACCAGCACTTAAAACTTAAGGATCAAGAACATCAACTATTAAAAGACAGACTCACAACAATAGAAAATAAAATATCAATAGCTGAAAATCAAAAAAACCCTATTCCGAAATCAACCAAAATCAAAAGAATATTAAACGCTCCACAAAACGTACATTGGAAAAAAGCAAAACAAATGATATTTCTAACTCGATAACCACCATAGAATTAAACAATAAATTCTAGTCATTAGAGGTTGAAGAAACCCCGGACCAAATAGAAACTACCGAAGATAACCAAAAT
The DNA here is from genome assembly GCA_019974015.1 of Nephila pilipes. Lineage (NCBI taxonomy): Eukaryota > Metazoa > Arthropoda > Arachnida > Araneae > Nephilidae > Nephila > Nephila pilipes. Next base: position 232,732 of record BMAW01048044.1, read on the forward strand.
TATATGGAAACTTCAAATCCATTAACCAATTCTGAGGAAGAAACCGAGTTCTCCCCAGCAGAAAAACAAAGAAAAAATGTATACCTCCCATAATCATAGATGAAGCAAAAAATACCCCAGCACTCATGGATGAAATAAGCTTAATTGTTGGTTCAAAATAATGGCCCGAATGGTAAATGCCAACTTAAAGTTTTCTCTGAAATTATAGACGCACATGGAAAATACAAAGCTTCTTGTCGTTAAAAAATTAAAATCACACACTTTTGAATTACAAAGAGATTATCATTAGAGTTTACAAGGATAAAAATAAAACCTGGAATAATCTTTTAATTCAGCTCATCCCGGAAGACAACGCTCTCTATAATTTGCAGAGGAAAATAGCCAGGAAACCATTAATTATTCCTCCTATCAGCGGCCCAAATGGAATAGTATACACAGATGAAGAAAAATCTGAAGCGTTTAATAACCTCCTTGAAAACACTTTTCTAGAACACACAGAGCCAAATGATGACAATATAATGGAACTTGTAGAAAAAACTATAGGAAATTTACTTTTTAACCAAAACTTAAACTCTCCACATCCTCTTACTAGCCCCAGGGAAATTATCAACATTATCAAAAAGATTGTAAACATAAAAGCCTCCGGTCCAAATAATATCCCAAACAACGCTCTCAAACTTCTGCCCCTGAATGTAATAACCCCCTTAACAAAAATTTTTAATAAATGTTTAATTTCCAACCACTGCCCCTCTTCCAGGAAATCAACAAGTGTGATAATGCTCCCAAAATCAAATCAAAACCATAAATTCCCGCAGAGTTACAGACCAATAAGCCTTCTCTGCAACACTACTAAAGTTCTTTGAAAAAAAATATTTCAAATCTTCCAAAAACCATATTAATACTACAAATTAATATGGTTTTTGGAAGATTTTAAAAACCATTTTAATTCGTATTCCTCCCGAGCAATATGGTTTCAGGGAAGAGCATTCACCAACTCATCAGAGTTACAAACATTATAAACGAAGGGATTGTCCACAAATGTCATATCATTGGTGTCTTCTTAGACATAAGAAGAGCCTTCGATAATATGGCCTAATTTACAAAAGAATTAAACTGAACATTCTCAGCTGCATCATTTATTTAATTAACATTTTGTTAAAAAAAATAGAGTTCGTCAATGTTAGAATTAATTAATCTCACTCCAGTCCTGGTAAAATTCATGCGGACTCGCCTGAAGGCGATGTCCTCTCGCCCCATTTGTACAATTTGTACACGCATGACATTCCACACCATGCCAGTGTTAGCACTTGCCACTTTGCTGATGATTTCGTGGTGCGGGCCAATGGCTACAACTTCAAAATCATCTTAAAAATATGCAAAATTATCATGACACCTTAGAGAATCGGCTAACTCAACGGAGAATTGCGATTAACGTTGAAATATCCCAAGCAATACTCTTCCACAAAGGCCGGCAAAATCTCACAGACAACATAAGTCTCTTCGACGAAGAAATCAACTTAGTATTGGTGGTCAAATATCTGGGTCTGCAACTCGATCAAAAATTAACATATTCAAAGCACATCAAATATTTAAAAGACAAATTTTGGAACAAAATTCAGTTTTGTATCTCATTAATAGGCATACACTCTCCACTGTCACTTAAAAACAAAGTCCTTCTCTTCAAGCAGATTTTACACCTGGTTATTTCGTATGCCTCTCCTGTTTATGGGGTCGCAGCCCCGACCCACCTAAAACACATTCAAACCTTACAAAATAAAATTTAAGAATTATCACCAATGCTTCACGGTACATATCAAATTCAATCATCTATAACGATCTCAAAAATGAAGAAATGGATAGTTTCATTACCAAGCTCTCCAGAAGCACTTTCTTCTCTATTGAAAACCATGCAAATCGCTTCATCAGAGCGCAAATCATATTTACTGGCATAGATAATAAACCCAATTGTGCTTATAAAACTACTAAATGCCTTCAACAATTAAAACATCCTTAACACTACTCTCCCTAGCAATACAATCCTTCACTGATATTAATCTTTAAAATACGACCAAAGTTACACTTCCTACCCTTGGCCCTTGGAAAACACAAAAATGTTTACAGCTTCTGTAAATTTTTCTACAAATAATTTTGTTTAAATTTTTTCAATAACCTTTTTGGATTTTCTCTAATTTCTCTTTTAAACTTTTTTAAATTTAAACTCAGCAGAAGAGATAAAAAAATCTTTAAGAATCTAATTTTAGTTAGTAGTCCTCTTCATAAGATTACTTCAAGTTCAATTTAACCGTATATTTTCCATATTGCTTTCCCCTCTTTAAACGCTTCAAATCTTACCTGATAATTGGGAAGGGTTGCTGACACACAATGAAAGTTGACAGGAAATTTTATAGCCCATTAGTGAATACTGCATTTGTCCTTAGGTTGAGGTATGGCTTCAAAAGGATGAAAGGGGGGGAGGTACGGATTTCAGTAATCCAAAATTGCACCAAACATCAGTAAGTATCTATATATCGGATTGCATTGAGATTTTATTTTTTATGCTTGAAATAAGCACATTATTTTATGTAGAATATTCGTGACATAACCAATTCTTAAATTAATCAAAAAGCCGTTTTGGAGAATAAAATAGATGTTATACTCACTTTTGATAATTATTATTAATTCGAAGCCTTAACAAACTGAGACTATGGAGGAGAATTTGTTATTTTATATAGTTGGATAAATTGCTTTGTTTGTTTCTTCTTCTCAAGGATAATTCACAATTTTATTCTTCACAATAAAATTATCAAACGGAAATATGTTTCTATAACACATTTTTAAATCTTTAAGCATATCACTAAATAAATATATATAAAATATATTTTTAATTTCAAAGAATATATAAGAACAATGAATATATTCTATCGTTTAATTTATATTATTTAATCAATAATTTCAGTTTTTAAAATAACTATTATTTCATGATAAGGTGTGAAAAAATGAGCGCTTTAAAATCAGATACGTCTTAAATTTCCAACTATAACAAATGAATATTAATCAAGTTTATGTATTATATTACCTGTAGTTAAAAAAAAAAACGAAACCTTTTATTAAAATACATTATTTTTTTTATAATTACAGAGCCATGAGTTCAGAACAACTTACATATATTAGCAATTTTTGTATTGTTAAGATCAAAAAAAAAAATTATCTGAATTTTAAACAGTTAAACTTTTTTCCACTCGAAATGAAGATAAATTATTTTTTCTCCTCAAATTTATTTTTTTATACTCAAATTTTTGAAAAATTAGAAATTAAAAGCGTGTATGCATTTTTATATTTGTTTATATGAATAAATGTCCACTGAAAACTTCTCCAAATACAAGGGGTTACAAATTATTCGAACATTTACGCTTTAAGAATATCCATTTGTGTAAGATCTCTCATAATTTATTTTCTACTAGACAACAACTGCAGTACATATATCTAAAATACGTACATTTTTCGTTATTTCAACGAAAACTAGGAATGTTATATAAACTGCCCTGAAAATCTTCATTTAAATTAACGAAAAATTTTTTATATGAATCGTGGAGTAAAAAATTATTAAACATAAATACTTACGATTCCATGAATATTTAAGAAATTAAATTCAAATTTTAGTATTGTGCTTCGCTAGTAAATTTTCATGCATTCTTGGTACTATTCGAGTGAAAATTCTGCATATCATCAGCAAGACATGCTGAAAAAATTGGTGAATGCAATAAAATGTTTACATGGAAGCAAAGCTGGGATGCTAAAACTTCGGTTTGCAAGAAATATGAACATATCTTTAAGAGTTTTTAAAATATTTATAATAAAATTCAGCTGGAGCTTTCTTCGTTATATTATGCCTAATATTAAATAAATTATCAACATAATAAAGCAATAATTTGATGCATTGGGTGATTTTTAAAAATAAGTATAAATTACATTTATGGTAGTATTAAGAATCTTATAATTTTAAATTGAAATTTCTTTGACATCATTTGAGCAGATTTCGCAGTTATATGATATACATGAGTCATATTATTTAAATTTAGAAATATACCCAACACTTTCGAAAACATACTTTCAAAATGATACATCAAAACATATTTTCTGGTTTCCCAAGAAACAGACACTTTTCTATAAACTAACCGAAAGTTAAATAAGATATAATTTCGGATATTTTTTTTCCTGTAGTATAGAACAATATATGATGATGAATTAGTACCGTTAATACTTAAGAATAAACTTACAACGTTTTAGGATTCTAAACCTGATATTTAGGATACATTTCTAAATGTTAAAATTGTTAACAAAATTCGTTTTGAATACATTGAGTTACTGTCGGTCAACTTTACTGAATTAAATCGTTTTAAGTGCACTGTTCAAAAGACAAAATTAAATGGGACAAAGTATCTCTCACAGTCACATTTGTATCGGGTGCATTGAAATACATAGATATCGATGACATTTTTCCGTTTCATGATAAATGTGGGTATGTATTTGAGATATAAAACACTAAAGAAACGGAAAGATGAAAAATTAAACCTGGATAGAAAGTGGTCAGATATATTTTCTTTTTTCTAAAAATAATATATCCCCATTAAAATTTAAAACTTTTGTTCGAAAGGGTACTATGTTGCCCTAGCACAAATGCTAATGTTAAGAGGGTATTTTCGTTTAGTGCAAATTGTGCTGAAATGAGTGCGCTATGCAAACAAAATTTAGAGTTACACGAAAAAATGTTTTCAATAAAAAACTGTAACCTTAAGGAATAAAATTTACATCAATTAAAAATATGAAATCAGTCTTTATTTTATTTAAAAAATTTAATTGACTGGAGAAAGTTCCCTTTTTTTTCAGAATTCTATCAGATTCTCAAAAAGAATTCAGGGAAAGAATTCTTCTTTTTTTATCTGATATACTATTGATATTCTCTCTTTTTTTTATAAAAAAAAGGTTGATCACCAAACAGTATCATTAATAATAGTCGTGAAAAAAAGCTAAGTATGATATTTCTGGAAGCACCACAAACAGACTGTATGAATATAGAGAAGCTGATGATGTACAATCATTATTTTTCAACATGCAAATTGACTTATGTTTTCTTAGTCTCATTTTTCAGCATAGAGTATAGGATGCTATTTTTGGCTCAAATCATATTACAAAAACCAAATTTTTTTAAGTTTTTTAAAATTACAAAGAAATAAGTTTTCTTTTGCTTGAAGTTTTCAAACTAATTTCAATAAAAAAAAAAAAAAAAAAAGACGCTAATTTTTTCAAATTTTATTTTTATTTTTATTAGTTCGTAATTTTACTGAGTTTAATTGGAATTTGGTGAACAATTTTCAAGTGGACATCTAAACCTCAAACATCCTATCGGATCTTCACACTATATTCGACTCAGGACACTCAACTGCTGTAAACGAGTAATCACCCAGTTCCATTAAAGAGACAAAGATACCGCCCTGTGTCATAAGAATTTCCTCTCTACGGAAATGTTACAGACAACCCGCGTCTTTAAAAGAGGGAAACATTGGAAGCATCTTGCTTTTTCAAGGATATTGTGAAAGAAAAGACAAATCTTTTCGAGACCTGTTGTTTGCTTAAGTCAGCCGCTTTAGGAAGAGTTTTACACAAAAATGTGAAACGCTTGTAATTTTAATATAATAATATTCAAGAAGATTATAGACCTTAATAAATATTTAAATATATTTAATTTATGAGTTTTTCATTTGATTAATATCATCTTTTTCTCCGTGTTTCAATATTTTTAAAATAACGCTAAGGATTTAATAAGAATATGCAAAACTGTACTCAAAACTAGAATTGTGAAATAGAGAAAATAGTTTAATTAAGTTGTATTAAGATTTTATCCTAATATTACTTCATTACCTTCTGAGGTGATATACAGCAGAAATAATTCAAAACTTCAAGGAATAAAGAGAAAAAAAACTTGTTAAGAATGAATACAAATGAAATACAGGCATATCTATAACAAAATAAATAAGAAATAAATTCAATTTACTTTTTTTCACGTTGTTAAAATTAGAATAAAAGAATAGTTATCTGGAAAATTAAACCTTTCTGGTCTCTAACCTAAATTAATCTCCATTACTACACAACTTGAATCACGAAAGTGTAAATTGATTGTCATGGTGTAAAGGAAAAAAGAAAAAAGAATGATTAATATGGAAAATCATGGGTTACATTTTAGCGTGGCACGTTTGTCATCAGCTTAATCACTTCTAATTTGGACAAAATTTAACTGAAAACTTTTTTATCGGCTTTATAGTCACTCATTTGTTTTACTGCTTTTGATACAATACAGGGACAGAAAAAGATTAAAATAAAATTGGAACTAACTTTCTATTTGATTGTTATTAATTATAAATAAGTTTTATTTAAGCAAACATTAAAGATCTTTACTCATAGCTACAAATACGCCTAAATAAATGTTTTAACCAATATCTATATAAAACGTGTGATTGAGTATCTAATATATAGTGTCATATAATTATAAACATATGGAGCATACTTATGGATTTTGATTATAATATAGATATAATATAAAATGTTTTAAAACAATGAAAATTTTCATAATTTATTAAATTGGTTAATTTCCTTAACTAGGCAGCATAAAATTATTTAGCATGAAATTATTTATTTAGAATTATCATTTACAGTTTTTTTTAAAAAAATTATAATTCTTGTACATTTGGAAAGCATTATAAATGCAATGGATTCTTCTTGAAATAGAACATTAATCAATTAGCCATGGTAGCTAGAAGCTTAAAAAATATTTCATTCAATATACAGACATATCGTTCGGGGTACGATATATCGTAGTTTATAATCGTGTGGACTGGAGTTAAGTTTAGTATTCAAAATCTTATTCCGCAAAGAAAATCAATGGGGCTGCGATGTGTTAATTTCAAATAAGCCTCTAAGTCTAATGATGTGAAACGAAAATATTAGGAGATAGATCACTCAAGATTTTGTACTTGATATTTAACTGTGATCTTGTATCATTATCAATCCCATTATTCTACGACGAAACTAAGGACAGAAACATATGATTTGCAGTACCCTGTTTCAAAACATTTTTCAAAATTGAATACCTTTCTAGTGAAATGCATTTCTATGTTATTTATTCAAAACCTCTCTCATTTTCATTATTATTATTTCAAATCTATATTTTATTATGGAGTTGAAGTATCCACATTAATATTATCAGCTTTAGGAATGAAAGAAACTATTGCATGCAATTAAGGTCCACTAAGTATACACCCAAAAATTGATGTTACCAAGGTCAGAGAATCTGACAGCTTGACTGGAGGTTCAGAATTCACAACATTCCAGTAGAAATCTGCCAAGATTAAGATCTCAGTTGGTAAGTTCAACAGTGAATCAACTGGATCTGCAAGCTACAGTCGTTTGTTTTTCGCGAAGCGAGAAATATAATTTGGTAGAGGTGGATGTGATGCATACTTGTTGAGGCTTTCGAATGCAATAATGTTGACTTTACATTTGTCCCAGATGCTTGATAACTGAAATTGAACTAGTCTTCACGTTTCGTTTAAACTGTGTGGAGATTGGAAAGCTTGAAGTTCCTAAGGTCTGGCTGTGAAATAACCGGAAGTTTCAAACTGTTTACAAGATCAGAAGAGACGAAGCCACATTGACTTCAACCAACCAAAAGGCAACGTGTAAGTTTTATAGTCCCAGTTAGTTCCGTTATAAAACTCGCGCAGTCTGCAAATGAACAGAATTGGACTTAAGTATTATAAATTTTGTTTGTAGATGCAGTCGCAGACTACTCCCCAGTTGGATTGTTATATATTGATGCATGGTGTTTTTTCTTGCATTTGGGACAGCAGTATTTGTCTTTACGATAACAGTTTTTTGGGCGTTACCACAGTTAGTACACAAGAAATATCTGTTTGTATGCGTGCGGCTATTTCCGTCACAGCGGTGCAATGTTGAGGCCAATATTCCGCATTTTCACAGAAAGGGCAAATGGGTGAATTTTTTAAATTTAGTAACTGGCTTAGAGCGCAAATTGAAGTTTCTTAAGGAGGATTTTATAGAATATTCTGAAACTAGTAGGCCTGTAATTTTATTTGTATTAACTGCTCCCTCAACTTCCTCGGCTAAAATTTTCAACAATATGGTAATGTTGTCTTCAGCTTTTTCATGTTTGGCGTATGCAACCCAATTACGACATGTATCAAGTAGAAAAGAATGGTGTATTTGGGAGCTAAATTTTTCCGTTTAATTGTGTGTTTTGTCTAAGGCCTCTATCGCTCGTACTCGTTTATTACAATCGATATACAACTTGTTTAATACTGATGAAAATTGATTTTTATTAGGTGTTGGGTTTTTCTAAGCAATCGGTATGAAATTGTATTATTTTATCCTTATTAACATGTTTTGATTTTAAAAAATCCTTTGTTGTTGTATATATATCTGCAGTTATATTTATTTCCTCACTAGTCGTTTCGCCTCTCCATCTAAATATCCTCGTAAAAAAATATGTTTGTCAATAAGCGATAAACACTTATTTTTGTCGAAGCAGTTTTCAAAATGGTTCTAAAAAATGTGAAATTCTTCAATTTTACCTCAAAATGTAGTTATTTTTAATGTAGGTAGGTTAACTGTAATTTTTGAAGACGCAGATGCGTAATTTATACCGTCAGCGTTTGGTAGTAGCGTGTTATTTATACAGTCAGATATTTGCGATCTTGTCGAGGAAAAATTCGTATTCGCTTTCTTTTTATAATTAAAAATCGCTAAATGAGCGTTTTTTGTGTATTTTTCGCAAACTATTATATCTTCATTATACTCTTCATCGCTTAGAAGTTCGTGTATTTTATCGTCTGCCAAAGTCAGTTCGTTTTTTTTGTCTTGTAATCGTACACTGCTATATTATAAAGAAATTTTTTTACTAGTTGAACAATTCAGTTTCGTTGTCAATTTCGTAAATTGTTGATCGTGTACGTTTAAGTAAATCAAGTTTCTCTTTAAAAATTGACATTATAATTCGGGTTCATATCGAAAGTTCCGGAGTATTTCTTCGGCGCCAAAGTGTGTGGATTCGTCGGTATTAAATTCGACTGAAAAGTATCAACACATCACTTTATTATTCTCAAAACATAACTATGTTTTGTTATTTTTTATGTTCACTGCTGTTACAACTGCGCAAACAGAAATATTTGATAAAGTCTCATTTATTACAGAGGTGATAGGGTTGGGAACACAAATCAGGAGGGTATACTACTACAACATTTGCAATATTTATGTAAATGTAATGATATTGGTATTCACTGTCAGATGATTTTTATGTTTTCAACTTTACTCCTATTTTTTATTGATGTTTTTGGTGATGGATTGCTACTCTATTCCTGATAACTTTCCCTTGCCTTACTTCTCATTCATGTTCGTTTCTCCAGTTATGGTACGTATATGTAACAAAATGAGATTTATTGTTACGGAGCATTAAGATACTCATATGGATTATTCTCATCTGGGAAATACTTCATAATTCTGAACATTTTTTTAGGTTACAAAAGTGAATCTTGTGCTGTGGGTGACCACTGACTTTCCCTCATTCATTCATTACCCTTACTATGAAAATGTTAGTAATTTGGGCTACAATTATTTTACATTTTTCAGTTTCCTTAGGTGACTGTCTTCAAATGTATGAATACCAAACCATGTATTCATTTACTACAAATTTGTTATTCATCAAATACCCCAACTGCGTCCAACCATATTATTCGGAGCTTTAAGTTGTGTTAGACTTATTAAATATCAGTTTGTAAGATCAAAAGAACCAGGTATCTGAAAATGTATTCATCGGCTTATCCATGGATTTTATTGTGTCTGTCAATACCATGGTTTTACAGATTGCAATCTATTTAACGCTTTGAGGGACGATAGATAAAAATCATTATATTTTAATTAAAATTAATCTTATATGAATTAATAATGTTAAAAAGACACCATATCAAGTGGTAAAATTAAATTTTATTCATTTATGTCCTGATTTTTAGACCCGGTATATATAATATAACACCGTAACTCTAGAATATCTTATTTGTACCCTCGTTGTTTCTTAAAGTTCTTGTATTTTACTTTGAAGAAATTATGAATACTTTCTTTAAAAAGTATTAACTATTTTGGTTATTTTTGGTAAATATTAGAATAACAAAACACTTTGGAAAAAATGAGAACTTTAAGATGTATTTTTATTTCTATGAGTGATAATTTATGCAAAAATGTGTTAATTAAAGTGTAACTTTTTATACGTAAATGATTTTTATAATTTAATAATAAAACTACATTCTAAACTTAATAAACCAAATTTAGTAAAAGGCATAAACAGTTTTATTTAAAATAAAGCATATATTTTAAAGCATATTCTATAAAGATATTTTCTTCCTCACTTGTTTTGAGGATAACTCTGATCCATCTGAAAGGAGCTCTTTAAAAATATTTTCTTTAAAATGAAAGTCCTTGTGCAGGCATTCTCTTAAAAATATCTTTTATAAATACATATATTTAAAAAAATAATTAAAACTAGATTATACGGCTACTATAAGTAAAATTAAGAGTAAGAGTGGATCCATAAGAGTTGAAAAACCAGCTGTAAATTGTTCGCATTCGAAACATACCATCTCGCATATGTGATGGACAGATGTGTCAAAAAAAAAAAAAAAAAAAAAAAATTCAGCCCTCCTTATTTTGAAGAATTTATAGAATGTATGCTGAGAGCTCTGTTCTTCTTATTATGCGAGTAACTCTTTGCTGTATTGTATCTTTTGTAATACATTTCCTCAATGATTTACTTCTTAGTTTACTTAGATTCTTTGATAAAGTTCACCGCTTGAGGCAATGAGCCCTTACTGTAGTCCGTCAAATGTCGGCATCTTGTCGTCTATTTTTATCTCATACCAACACTATACATCAATTACCGTTTCGAAGTCTCATGTCTATCAACAACAACAACAAGTCCCTAATTCTTCTGTCTGTAGGAGTTCTGCCTTAGACTCCTTCGAAGACTGTACTCCATCTTCTCTGTGTTAGATTTTTTATTTGCTCTAGTTTTGGTTTGAGTAATCCTTTTTTTCTCTTGTGCTTTTGTTTGTTGTCTTTTCTGGGGCACGCACAAGGTTGATAAATTTCTTATTAGCCAACTAAGGGTCTATTATTTTAAGTGAAGCGTTTTAGCGTACCAGATCACTTTTAAATTTTTTTATTTTTGTTTAATTTTTAATTGCATTTTTTTTAAATATATTCAATTGAATAATTTTTCATTTGCTTTAATTTTAATTGCATTTAGCTGATATAAATGAAGTTTAATAATTTATCATTTATTTTAATTCTAATTACGTTTATCTTAAATAAATTCATTATTTTAATTTATCCTTCTCTTTAATTTTAATATCGGAAAAGTTTACTATTGTCCACTTCTGTAAATTTAATATTTTACTAGTTTTTTTTATTGAACTAAGTAATTTAATAATAATTATAAAAAAAGCATACCTTAAGTGCCTAAATCTGTTCTTTGCAAAACTTTGCAACTGTTTTAAATTTGTTTTCTTCAGAGATAAAATCTGATTTTTTCCTTACTTGCTCTTTATAACATTTTTACGACTTCTATATTTCACTGCAATAAAGTGAACCGTCACATATCAGATTCCTTCAAAAATTTTAGTGTTGTCATCTGTTGCTCTCAAAGCCTCTGTGTACGCGATGGTATAAATTTTATTAGCAATAGTTACATAAAGTTTCAAACACGTAGATTGATTAGCTGATGAAATTAAAATTTTCCATTCATTAACGAAACATTTTTGAAAGGAATAAAACAACTACTTATTAGGAACTTTTATTAGATTCAAAGCAATAATTTTATAATCATTCTGCATGGATATACCATCTATTTTAAGTAAGCAACACTATAATCAACCATTTAAAGATAAATGTGTGGGGAAAAAAAGTTATTTTACAGATAATTTTAGGGTTCTAAGTATGTGGCATAAAAAATGTATCACCGCCACTAAAAAGCTTAAATGTCATTCATTGTAATAGCTTTAAAAGAATTTAGTTTCAATAAAATAGTTTCTTAAGAATGTATACTATTGTGAGCTTTCAACTATTCCATCTGTTTTATTGTTGCCGTATTTAATGGTACTCGTTATTTTGCTAAGTGTTGTCAACATCGACAAGAAAAACGATCCTCATGATACTCCAGAAAACAAGCAATAATCAAAACACGAGAACAGCATCCATAGAGGCGAAGATGGTCTAATTGACAGTTACAGTCATAGTTAAGGCAACTAAGCGTGATATGCATATTGCGTCATACTTATATATTTCTTACAAAATAGAAAACCATTATATAGACATTGCTGTGAATTGTCGAGTTATGGATTTCAGTCCCGATGCCATTTAAGACCCACACTGTTGCATGGGTGATGCCCCATGGGTGATGCCCATAAGTTAATAAGTCTTTTCGTTGATATGGTAAATAATTTAATAGAGGGGGTGAAAATTGGATTATCATCCTTGGCAATTCAAATAAGCTCAAAATTTTAAGGTTCATCGCCAACAATTTTTGTGAAGCTTTTAAGAGAGAAAATAATAATAATAAAAAAACAATGTAGGTACTTTGTATTAATTATGATTTAGTTTAAATTAAGGTTACAGATAGTTACTGTTATAATATTTGTATCTTTATTAACTGTATTTTGCTTTCAAATGATTAATGATTATTAAAAATGTCCTTAAATAAAATTCCAACTATTACTCACGATTTTTTAGATAACAGTTGTTCTCATAAGTTAATACACATAACAAATCTCTTCATAATGTTCTGATTTGTTTGAATGTAAATATTGATTGGAACAATTACTTGAAGTTTAGATCATTTGAAAAGGAAAATTAAAGTAGGTTTATCAAATAATAATACTTAAATATACTATCCGTATTGTGATTAGGATGCTTAAGAATTGTTAATAATTTTATTTGATGATTTATCTTTTTAATAGTTCATAAATTGTGATAATAAGATGCTGCTCTCCATCTTGAAAAAATAGATTTAAAAATTACTATTTTTATAACAATATTTACTTAAGAAATGAAGTACTAAATATATCTCTGTCTCAGCCTCAGACAACTTATATACCATCGTTAATTTTATATTAAAATCTAATTTGCTTTAAATGTGCAATTTATATTTGAGGCAACACATATTAAAATTTTGTTTTCTATTAGTTTCAAATTGCATTAAGAGAAATTTAAAATCAAAAGTCTTACAAAGTACATATGACTATTGCATTGAATGCAGTTTAATGCAAAGCAAGTTTTGGAAAAAAAAGGTTTATAACAACGTTTTTACATTCTTAACTAACGTCACACTAGAAACAGCAAGAGGACTATTGGCGATGATCCTCATAGTTTTGAGCCTCGGTCAAAGACAAAGATGGAAATTCAGACAGGACCTCCCTTTTCTAAATTCCACGCCTCGTCAATAGGAGCCCATTGACGGATTTAAGGTGTGTCAGCCCCAGGTATAAGACTGGTATTTAGTGTTTTTAATACTAGAAACCACTCGACGTAAGCTGCCAGCCAAGAGTCCGTGACCATGAGCACTAGGCTATTGCGCATACCTTAGATTTATTAATTAAAACGCTGATTAAATATTACTTTTTCCGAAATGAAATTATTTAATGTATAAATTTTCATACAAATTAATAAAAATTTAACGGATTCTCTTGAATATTTTTGTGTGTGAAAGAAACACAATTCATTAATAGTTTATGGTTCGTCACATTTTTTGGAAAACTTTTTTTTTTTTGCTCCCTCACAGAAATTTATATGTTTTAAATATATTAAATACCCACTTCATTAAAGCATGTGCATATCTATCAATTATAATTTTATTTCTTCAAAACAAACAAAAAAATTAAAATTAAAATTTTTATAACTATCTTAATTTGCAGTTATATTCTTTCAAGAAAGTTTTGAAATAAATTATTATTTCAAAAATAATTTTAATGTAAATAATTTAATACATTTGTTAAAACCCATTTACTTGTATTTCCTTCTTAAAATTTCTAAAACTTCTTTTTTCAATTACTGGAAACATAAATCTGAATTTTTTTTAGTATGTTGTTTTTCAGTTCTCGTATGCTTCGAACTTAAATACCAATGTAAATTGAAAAATAATGAATTGTTTTATTTTAAATAAAAAGGTAAAGGTTTCTATAAAGAAAATAAAACAGAATATATTTGTTATTGTCTCTTATTTAATTTCAGTAAAATAAATAGAAAATATATAAAAATAATATTTAAATTGAAGAACAAAAGTCTCTTAATATTCATTCAATGCGTGAAAATACACTAAGTAATTTTACATATAAATTAATCTTAATACATAAGAACAAATTTGTCTTAATTATTATTAATTTTAAATGATACTCGCCTAATATTTAATATTTCTTTCCTTTTTCATTATTAGGAACTTATTTCTTTTGTGCTTGCTTCTTTTACTCGTATTCTATTTTAAAAATATGCAGTAATTCATTAATCGAATTTATCTAAAATATTTCTCGAAAGATTCTACTTTTTTTATATTTTTTAAATTAAAAAAAAAATAAAATGCATTTTTTAGGAAATGTTTGCCTAAAAGTCATTACAGTCTTGAAATATTACTAATATGTTTTTAATTCTTACTTATTTACATTTTAATATGAGATTACAAGTTTCAATGAGATATAGGTGTGTTTGTATTTTGAGCAGAATATTTTGAGTTAAACAGGCTTTTTCACTTTTATTGAAACATTTAATACGTTTTCCGGAAAAAAAATTTTTGTTTTAATTATTGTTATAATTAAAAATAATTTTCGATTTTTTATGATTAAATGTATAAGTTTTCCATAAATATATTTTTGAAATTAAATTTAAAAAATAATTTATAAAAAGACCAATCTGTAATGAACATCTAACTAATTAAGTATAATTGGTTGTAACAATTTCGATAAAGATAAAAAAAAAATTCTAGTAAGTCAAATACGCATTTTCATATTTTATTTTTCTCAAATTATTTTCTTTCTTCGCTGTTCATGATTTGATATTTTAATGAAATGTTTAAATATATCTTTTTGCATAATTTGATTAAACAATATCTTTTTTTATTGTCCATTGTAGTTGAGTTTCGCAGTGATATATAAGTTATGATTGTTATATTGATCGTAAAAAATATATAAAGCTCCCGAACTTATCGTTAAAATTTATAGTGCAACTGCATGTTATTTTTATGGGAAAGAATATTTTTTTTACAAGTGATATTCTGTCTGTTGAGACAATATTACTTTGTAGCTTTATGCATGTATACACATACACATATACATAGATATATATGTATATATATATATATATATATATATGCGCGGGAAGATGTGTTTGCGTTATCATATCAAGTTTCATATACTTCGAAGAAAAATTAATGTATTAAAATACATAAGTAACCTTAGTTTCATAATTTTTTGGCTCCCATATATTAATAGTGTTACCATCATAAGTGCGATGCATCTGCGAAATACACTTTTAGAGAATTCCCATTGTACACTGAAAGTTAAAAATAAAATTAAGTAAACCCCATACTAGTTTTTGCAAAGGAAATAATTCATAGCTAATGTAAAAAATAAGTATTTTCTGTACAAAATAAGAAAATAGTAAAAAAAAACCATCCTTTTATAGATTATAGTTACCAATGAATTTGTTTCTTCAGTTTTAGACATATTTCTTAAAATATATTATTCATCTTAAAATTTGTAATTAATCTGTTAAGAAAAAAAATCATCTAGCTAATTTTTATATGTATGGTAAGACTATAAATTAATTTCTTGGTATGAAATGTTTCTAATAAGTGAACAAACATGACTAATTTAAAAGAAACATTCAATCATGCGTCAAATAATGGAATTTAATGTTTTGGCTTAAGTATTAATAATAATCTTTAATTATTTCAATAAAATGTTTTTGTATTGAAATTAAAATATTATAATGAAAATATTCATTTCAGACAAAAATTTGCCTTATCGTTTTAGACTAGAATTAACATTGCACTTGTTTCCCTCAGCCCAATCTAAAGCAAACAATGAAATTTATTTCTCATTACTTTGATCTAATGAGAAAAATTAATCAAAATTCTAAGTATTATAATTTATTTATTAGATTATTTTTTTAATTTCTTTTGAAATGGGATAAAACATTTAAAAAATAAACTTTAATAAAACAATTATATCAGTTATCAGAAAAATTGATTAGATAGCCTATTTCTTGAAGCTTCCCACATTCTTATGATGTCAAACAATAAAATTTTCATATTGATAAGAAAATTTCTTTTGAAAGAACAAGAAGTGAATAAAATATATTCTGTTAAAATATATCTGTTTTAGTTATGCATAATAAAACTTTAGATAAGATACTGAAATTTTGTCATAGGACATGGGGCCACATTAGGCGGTAAAAATTATAATTAGAGCATTCAGCTTTCGACATTAGGCTGGAACTACAAAAGTATAATTTGAATTATAAGCATATTTATATGGTTAATTTTTACAATAGGTTTTAGATGAGGTGAACCTTGAAATCATTCCACAGTCTGCAACGATGTAAAAACGATTCCGGATGCCCTCGAAGATGCCAGATATGTTTTTGACATCTGCAACAGCGGCGATAATCCTGCTGTATGATCCTCAGCTGTGTCCACAAGCATCACATAAATGAGTGATATAAAGCGACCCCATAGGAAAAACTTAAACGAATTTTGATCCTGCGAAGGTAGACACCATGCAACGTGTCCCAGGCGTCCAATACACCTTTTTGGGCTATTACATTGCGGTGATGACTCTACTGGAAAGTAAAATACGCATTGATACCATAATACATTAACCACATGCTTCTCTGCACTATGGTTGACACACTTTGTAACAATTCAGGAAAGACCTAATGCAGAAAAACAAGGTACCTTGCTCCATTCAGGCCCTCGGGCAGCAAGTACGAAGCCAAGAGATAATTGCTGAGGATTCATGCCCACATGTTGACAAAAAACTCAGTTGAGATTTCAATGGTACACTGGTATGGGGATTATTCATCATCCCCATGTGTGTGTATTATATATGTTTAATACAATGTCTTCTCGCATGAAACTTTCCTGGTCAGTAAATAAAACCGTGCAAGAAATTGAGGCTTGAAATAAGCAGATACATTAAGTATCTAGCAAATGAACTGCTCATAACAGGTAAAGTCATTCGGGTTAGAGGTTGTGTCTTCTGTATGTTGATGGAGTACATTTTTGTTGTATGTAGATCATTCTAGAGCACCCTATGTGGAATATCGAGCTCAGCTGTAACTGCTAGTGAACTTGTTGACAGGGTATCGGTAAATCTCTGCAGCATTGTTTTTACCACTTGAGGAGTGCGTATACTGCACGGTCTCCTTGCATCCGTCCGTACTGAGTGTAAATATCATGTTTCCTGTAGTAGTCTTTCGATCGTAGCGAAGGAATTAAAGTACGAGCAATGTCTTCTCTGTATTGCTGTTAGGACATCCAATGTGCTAATTGCTCTTTGCCATCTCCTCGACAGTACATAAAATGCATATCGGTATATTCCTGGCTCATGTAGTCTGACATTACGCTACTCATTGAAACTTATAACTGAATGTTATACATGCTTTGTGTCTATAAAGTGCTAATATATGTCGACCATGTTAGCCTAGTTTCTTAATCCCTTGACAGTTAGGCGAATCAACTATTTTCGCTCTCCTATGACGCGCAGCACTACGATCAAACAATCGCTGAATGTGGTAGCCTTTTTCTCCCTAGTGGCTTTTGAAAATGTCACCCTTTAGAGACGGTGATACGGATAGTTCACTCGCTTTTAGGACATAGTTCTTACGAATTACTTGCTGCATATTAATGTAATAATTACACCAATAGTAACTTGCACTTATAAACAATTCATTATTTGTTAAATATTAGTTTGTAAAATATGGAGTTTTTAAGCAATTATTTGAGATTTATTAATGTAATATTTACAACAATTATAACTCACACTGTTAAAAATTCAGTAAATGTTATATATTATAAATATTAGTGTGTAAAATATTAAATATCTAAATAAATGCTCTTAATCTTAAGCTTTATAAACCATTTAATTGTTATCTTTACCTAACTTTTCTTTTTATGTGTTATACACTTTAAAATATGGATTCGTGCTTTATGGAGCATTACAGCCATTGCAATAAATGCACAATTTTCTTAGTAACAAACTCCCGCCAAATTACACACGAAAAATAACTTGATTAACAACTGAATCGGCAACATTTTTTTGTTGTGTAAAAATTTTTACGGTACCCGTATACCACTATCTGTACGCTGTCAAATTAACTAAATTTTGTTCTTCAATATTATTTGTAATACGAATAACACAGGATAATATACGTGAGAGAACTCAGCTCATCAGCGCCCATTGAGGAAAGTTTCGCTACGCCATTAGGGTTCGGCTACGACCATTTGGGTCGATATAAATTACTGAAATAATATTACAAATTAACACATCGATCAATAACTCCCGAGTCTAATATTGAAAACAACATTTTTTTTGCAAATTTTTTTTTTATTCATCAACATAACACCTTTTGTTAATCACCTTTTAGGGTGATACAATCGTTCCAAAGCTTTTCCCCAAATCTTTTTTTTTTTTTCCGCAAGAAATCTTTTCTGTTGCGAGTAAATAGCGATAAACAGCTTTCTGAATCATCGACTCGTTGCTCTTTTTGTTCCATCGAAAGCAATCGCGGCACCCCCTTGGAAAAAAACCTTTTTCACTTCACTTCAAAAAACCATTTTCAGTAAATACACTTCCATATGATATCTGTGTCATCTCAGCAATCTCACGGAGGTTCACTTTACGATCTTTCATTATAATTTTTGTCCCTTCTTCCACGTTAACGGCTGGAGTCTACGAAGGCGTTTGCATCATTTGTGTGTGCAACCACGTTTAAACTCGGCAAACCTGACAAATCGTTGCTGATGAACCAGTCCGATGGCATTTTCAATCCATTGTTTCGCTTGCGGTGTTTTGTTAAAACAATGTTTTATCAGAACACAAACTCGGTTTCATTTTTAAACAAACCTGACTTTGCATAACCTCATTCGCTCAACTGTTTCTGGTACGATCGACAAAATTTTGACACGTTTCAGCAATGAGTTGGTACTGTAGAAGACCTGGTTACTGGTTTACTACGAGCGCCATCTCTGGGTTAGTCTCGGGAGTTATTGATTGATGTGTTAATACTGGTTTTGATATTATGTTAAAGAAAAATTATTTTTATTTCACTCATAGTTTGTTATATACTATAATACATACACACACACAACTACACACACATATATATAGTGTGTGTTGCAAAGAACGGCACGTACAAACCAGTAGATTTCGTCAAGGACGAAGTCATCCAATGAGATTCACAGGCTGAGAAGCGCATGCACCTTCGAAAGAGGGAAACTGAACGAAGGAGGACGGAAATCGAGATCTAGTGTGTATAAGATGGCTCATGTTTAACGGTAAAATAAAATTCAATAGTTTTCTCCAGCCTGAATGTGTTCATTCGTAATATGGTACAGTCTTTATTGGTGGTAACAAAGCGACAAAAAATAATTATTGGAAGAGTAATTAGACTGGCTAGAGATGATCGATGCTTTATGATTGAAAACTGCTTAAAATGTTTAGCGGACCGTTGGCTGAATTGCACCATCTAGCAGAGCTGTGTTGAAAAAGCAAATCATTGCTAGAAAAACGTGCTGGAATAGTACTCAAATTAGGATCCGTGTTCTATTAAAGAAAAAGAAGACCCATCCTGCCCAAGTTGTAAGAAAAGAATCAAGTGCTGTAAAAATTGTGAGCTGACAAGTCCTACAAGAATAATTCGGGTAAAATTTTCTTCTCTGTCTGACCATTTATTTACACCATATGCGATTTCTTGGGTGTTATTTTAAAAGCATATCTTATGCATTGAAATTAAGGTCAATCCAATGCGTTGTTCTAGAGTTGAATTTAAATTTAGAGTTGAACTTACTAGAGTGTATCATAAACTGAGAATTTTCCAACTGATTGTTGTTTTTTTTTAAACTTGTGTGAATGTTCTTATGAAATGAATATTGTCTGATTACTTTTAATGGCTTATCCTATGCTTTAGAATTTAAGAAACTGATAATTTAAATCACATCCTGTGATAGTGCGAGTTTTGTTTGAGTAAATTTTGTTATTTGATTACATAGTCATTCAATATTCTGTAGTTTATATATTACAACTTCCTCTGTATGCTAAGAACCATTTGCTATTGTGAAAGATTTAGATATAGAACAGATAAATCGCATTTAACTAGAAAGAATATTTTATATTTGAACTTGAACTGTCTGGTTTGAGTAGTAGACTATTTTGTTTTCGAATCTTATTCATGTAATTGCAATTTATGTTCTGTTGTGAAAACTTGCTATTTTTTTATGGCGGAAATATTTTCCAGTAATTAATCAAGTATTTTTATTTCTATAAATAGTATGTTATATGAGAAGTATTTTTTATCATTGCTGTTTATTAGACTTAATTAAACACGGTTTATTATTTTATCATTGAAGTATTTGTGTTTTGTTATTAATAACTAAGTATATACAAATAATAACTAAAAATTACATTAAGTAAATACTAATTTAGGATTATATTATTTTACCATTTTTTTCTTAAGAAAAATTGTGAATAGAATTGAATTGATTTCATTTTGTGGAGTTTTATATAAATATTTTTGTGTACAACCTATTTTATTCAATCATGGATTATTTAGCAAAAGGTCGAAAAGCAGAGTTAAGATATAAGACAGGAAAATTAGGCGAAAGTGTAACTGATGAATTAAAAATTATACACCTCAAAAATCTTATAATAAATAGCACCAATTACGAAGAATTTATATGAAAAATGCTAAATGCAAGAATATAGGAAAAAAAGAAAACTAGCACATCGCTTATATACGAGAACTATGATGCAATTGAAGAACATAATTCAAATCCTTTTTAATTACGAAAACTTCCCAAATGTAATGCGGAGGAAGATGATAAAATTGAAATTGATGAAAATATAGCTGAAGATATGGAAAATCTCTTACCTTCATTTAGAGAAGACAAAGATACCAGTGAGTTTTAGTTAAAATTAATACCAGTGAGTTCAAAGAAGCACAGCACAAAAATGAAGAATTAGGTCCCCTGATTCAGAATGTGAAAAAAGGCAAGAAAAATAAAAATTCTAATTTGTGAAATCAATTAAAAAATTGTGGAATGAAACATGTACCCTAATTGAAGAAAAATGCAAAAATGCAGATTGAAAAACAAGAGGTAGAGCAAAAGCAAAACTGTTGGCGATTCGAAGAGAAAAAATATCGGGAAAAGTGCAAATGAAGTCAAGGGAAGATTTACTGAAACAACTAGAGAAACTGGGAAAAGAAACATATATTTTAAATGAAGGAAAGAAAAAAGCAGAGGGAATGTTCATTAAAAGTAGCCCAATACTGAAACCAATGAAGTTTGAAAAAAATAAAGTTCTGGGATAGATAGTTAGATGGTCAGAACGAGTAAATAGAAGTATTCCACCTAAGAAGGAAGAAAACATACATTTTAAAGCAAAAAGAACGATTCTACTGCAAGGGAAGAAACATCATGAAAGATGTCAGATAATAGTTTTCCAAAAGGTAGAAAATATAAGTACCACAAAAAGACGAGTCTCTCCACCGAAGGAAGGAAAAACAGTAAGGTAGACAGAAGGAAAAGAATAATTGAACTCTCGGTGGGAGAGTACCCCTTTAAAAAGACGGGAAAATTCTATTGCTGCCAAACAGGAAGGCGAAAACCAGCCCCCTTTGACCCTGGGCGAAGAAATGGATCTCAGCCTAAGAAGAGCCACTATCACAATAAAGAGAAAGAGATGGTATTGGAATTGTTCTGGCCCAGAGAACTGATAGAGGAGAAGAGCATCCGATTTTATACCTTAATAAAAACATTTCTGATACAGAGAAAATATATTGCCATGTTAAATGATTGTAATAGTTCGTCCTATCGTGACATTAAGAAATTTATCTCAAGTAATTTTAATGTGGTCGAAAAAAATTGCTGCATATGTAAAGCGGTACATTTATACTATTGCAGATTCGGGTAATATTATTCAGACGAAAGAAAAAGGTGTCCAAGGCTCTTTTCGATTAGGAGGCAACATGAAGTTAAAAATAAGAGAATAGTTAAATGTTTCAAAAAGTAATAAAGTGGTTACGTCTTCAGCAAAAAAAATTGGAGCACCTAGCCAGAACTCCAGAAATATGTAAAATACATAAGTGACAGTGAACCCTGCTAACAGAGATGAATAATTAAGGCTAATTCAGACAGATTGTACGGACTTTACATATCAAATGCTTTTATGATTTTTTTTTTGCTACCGCTTTTTACATTTGCTTTTATTGTTGTTATACTTGGAATCACGTTTAGCTACGGTTTAATATAAAATAAATTTTATTTGGAAATTGGCCTCCACTATATGTAGAATCAATAGATTTTCAAAAATATATTTTACATGCTGATTAATTATAACTATATTGGAAAGTATTTAAAAGTGTTATAACATTTACAAATCATTATAAATAAAATTTACTTTCAATTTCTACTTTTTTTTCTATACATACTTCATATACTGTAACACAGTAATGAGATATTCCAATTTTACCAGCATGTGAGGGAGCTTCTTTATTTTTTCCAAAACAATCACTATTGAAATACGTATATTAAGTTTCCTTTAAATAATTTTTTAAGCTTTAATGATAAATTATACATATGTACACACACACACACACACACACACACATATATATATATATATATATATATATATATATATATATATACATATATATATATATTAATATATGATACGTGTATTATAACATTATAATACGAAAGCAATAATTTTATTTTTTTTTATTGAATTATATATTCTTAATTTTCAACTTTTTTAAGCTGTATTTGGCTTAGGATCCATAAGTAAAATTTATTTAATTTTATGGAAAATTAATTTAAACTAATATCCTCTACAGCTTTGGAATACTCCATAAATTTCGCTAGGAAGTTGAAGAAAAATTATGCGAATATTCTCGACGAAATAGTTCTAAAAGGAGCTCTCCCGTTTGCTTTCGAAATTAAAATAGTTTTCGTTAAGCTCAATCACATCACAGCTGGGAATTTGTTCGTAGGATTAAAGGATTTATTTTAAAAGTCTTTTACTAAAGATTCTCATTTAATCCTCTTTGGTTAAATCAACTTAATATATTAATGAAACTTCTATTTTATGTTTGACATTATAAGATGTAATATTGTTATTTTATATGTTTTGCTATTAATAATGAATAAACAAGAGCATTATTTACATACGTTCATACTTTTAATGCTTAAGAATGGTACAGTTGCTGAAAAAATAGTATTTAAATTTTACATTAATGATAGTGAATTTTTTAAAGTAATGTTCATGATAATCTTGAATGTAAATTCACAATAATTTTCCATGCAAAGCTCATGATAATTTTCAGTTCAAAACACATGATAATTTTCAGTGCAAAACACATGATAATTTTTACTGTAAAATTCAAGTTGGTTAATATTCAGTTTAAAAGTCAAGTTAGAGAGATCTTCTGTTAGAATATACAATATTGATTCGAATAATATTACGAATTATGTTCATAATTTTAATTTTCTTTGTAAGACAAGATGAATGTATTAAACAATCACTAAGTATTACGTTACACGCATGTACTTTCTCAATATATATGAAGTATTACAAAAATGTGTTGCATAATGCGATATTTTTATCTCTTATATTGACATAGTATATATATATATATATATATATATATATTAGTATTCAGACAATTATATCAAAAAGCGGAAGATTTTTTTCTACAATTTTTACAACTGTTATTTACTTTCTGAATTAATCGGTTGTTAATTTTCTTCAAATATTACTATTTGATGTTTAGCATAGGATCTTTTTTTAATTAGATTCAACGAAGATACGAGGCTAAAGAAATTACTCATGTTCCTCGTTTTTTCATACATAATATGCAATAAAGGACGAAAGTGTGAATAGTTACATAATTTTCTAACCAGTTTATAAGAAGTCTGTTTTGAAATAAAAATATTGTTCGATAGGCCTTAGCTATAGAGCAATCATATAATTAATCATTAAATATAACGTACGAAACACATACTGACTTTTAAATCTATTGTGTTTCACCTGAAATACCTGGCTGGTATTTGGGTCATTTAATTAAACTGCAAGAATACGATATTTCCATATAGTAGAGTAAGTTTTTACATCATCTAGAAATGAGATGCTTTTGATAAATTGTAATAATTAGAATATTTCTGAACTAAAAAAAATATCTTCGTAATTGCAATATTTTTCAAAGAAATGTTGAAAGTAAAAATAAATAAATAAAACTTTATTGTTATACTGTTCTAAATGATAGTACTGTATTTTTAAGACTACATAAATATCGAAGAATACAAATGTCTCAGTTCTGTATGCATTTGTTATCTAAACTGAAGTATTTAAAAGAGATTAAACGCAAGAACCATATGGAAAAATACATAAAATATCGTCTCATAAAAATGTTAGTTATGCATAACACATCTACCTCATGTCAGTGTACAAGTAGTTATATTAGACATTGCAAAATGAATGGAAGACATTAATTAAAATGAGTTTCCTAAAGCGGCTACATATGTTGTTTTTAAGTGCATTAATTTGGCTCAAATGCTGAAAGCTGCAACCATTACGAAGTTTTTTATTTTTTATTTTTTCCTGCACCAACGACATTTTCTTATCGTTAAATTAAATGTTTGAAAATCTCTTTTCATTAAACTACATTCTTTTCATGCATTCTAAAGGAAAAGGTGTGTGTAACAGTATTTCTTATTAAAATTATTCCAAAAACTTGTGTATCGTGAAAACACAATTCAATCATACACAGCCAAGCTATTTGTAATCTACGGTACGTATTATAATACCTTGAAGGATATTCGTTACGTAAGCATTTAACAGTTTATTGTACAACATTTTAGAATAAGGTATTAAAAACTTCACAGATTGATTAAAATATTATACGAGAATATAGATTAAAACGTTTTTTTAATAATATATTTTTAACACCTTAAATATATATGATGCAAGCAAAACTTTTTTCAGTGTTTATAAAATACTGATATTTTTCTTAAATGATATTGATAGAGCTAGAGTAGGAATTATATGTATATATAACCATTTCAAGTTCAATTATAAATGAACTGTAAAAGAAAGTTTACCGTATATCTTAAAAAGCAAGAATATAGCTTATTTACTATATTCAAGAAGAGCTATAACAGGAACGAATTATTTGTGATAGGTAATATAATGTCCTTCATTCTTAAGATTTACGTGAGAAATAATCCGTTAAATATAATGAATTCCATCATATCACTGTGAATTAAATATATATGAGTGTAAAAATAATTCTTATAAACACATATTTATATATAATGTACGAAAAGTCACAACGTTTAAAATTTAAATAAGAACCCTGTTTGATAAATACTTTTATTTAATTTATTTTTATTAACTATGAGTTTTCTTTAGTTTTATTTTTATGTATTTTTGGGCTTCATTTGTCAATTCAAGATCAGTAGAATGTAATAAATTTTAGATACACATCTTTACTTCACGTTTGTTAAATTAAATAAAACTTTTCATGTTTTTATAAAGTACAAAATTCGTTTGTTGTGCTTTGATAGATATACATTTAATTGAATTTTACAATAAAATAAAAATAGAGTAAATTTTATTATTATTTTCATGAATATAATTCAGAAAATTTGATCTAATTTTTAATTAAAAATTGCACTTCTTTTTAATATCAATGTGAATTTATTATGCTTAAAATTATAATGAAAATTAATAAATAAAAATGCACATAAATGGTCATTTCCACTTGGAAAATAACTTAAAATAACAAATATACTGTATATATGTATTGCAATTTGCCTATATGAAATATATCAACTAATAAGTCAAAATGGAATTATTATAAAGTATACGAGTAATGATCTAATCTCAAGAGATTAATTTTGATTAAATATAACAAATGTTCATATTTACTTAAAAATCTTGATAATATATATATTTTTTTTATTTAGATATTATTCATATAATTTTTCTTTAAGACTAATATACTAAAGAAGAATAAAGCAATTAGAAATAAAAGAATCTCGAAGAGTTATATGTTAAATTTCAAAACAGATAACAATCTCTTATGAGTTCCAAACGTATTTTAAGAGCAGGAAGCCTTAATTTGCAATAATATCCAACGCTATTAAATGACACAAAATAGACTTTTTGGAGGGAATAGTTATCCTTCTACATGTGTTTTTACTTGATTAATATTTACTTTGTTTTATTTCACAGAGGTAATACCAACAGGTTTAAAAAAAATGGTTAAATAACTTACCTGTTCCAGTCCTACGTTGTCTATATTCCAGGCAATAACAGGTAATCCTAGGTATCCAGTCAGTTGTAACATGTACTGGGCAGAAGCAGCATTGCTACCGTATACGGGACTGTTTGTCATGTATATGATCGCCGTTACATTATGAGGCAGAACTTTGTCGCAAAGTGTCTTCAACACATTTAACGGACTTGCAGCCAATGCCATTACGTGTTTTTGGGCTTCTAATCTATAAGCACTAGTGAAAGAAAACCTATGGAATCTGCCTTCATTGATACTATTTGTGGTATCTTTTAAAGCTTTATCGTATTGACGTCTGATTTGTTCGAACGCGGTGGCAGGAAGAATAGCTCCGATTTTTATTGGAATTTGCTTGTCAGTATCTATGACTTTTTCTTTTGGTATTTTTTGACGCTGTCTAAAGACTGAACATGTTGACGGAGAAATTGAAAAGATAACAAACATAAGAAATGCTAAAAACCTCGCGGATGACATGTTTTTGTTTTCACTTTTGAATGTAAAATACTTTTAACAATTTAATATGCAATTAAAATACTATCTAGAATATATTAGGAACAAAAAGTTAAATCTTGAAAAAAAAATAGTTATCTTTCTCGAACTTAAAAGAAACATTCTTATTTTAAAGATTTTGAAAGACAAAATCTCGAGGGAAAAATTATTTAAATTTTCATCACATATTTGTGAAAAGTGTTTTAACTGTAATTATTTAAATAATTTAAATACATTATTATTCATAATTCAAATGATTGAAATATACTCATTTGAATTTCTTTTTGATAGCAATTATAGTATTGAAAATATGAATACTTTTAAGTACATCTCTGTTTAAAATTTGCAGTCGAAAATGTAATTACATTGAGAAAGATATACGCTGTTTCTCTAATTAATTTAACTCTCTAAGTAGAAGTTAAAAGTTGTTAAAAATAAATTTGTCCACTGTTCTAGATGAAATATATGCTACAAATCATCAAATAAATCCAAATAAATCTCTATTTTTCAGTTCAATGACTTTATATTAATTGTATCATGTGGGTGTGAAAAAGAATGCGTTGCCGCTCAATACTTTACATAAATCTATATTAATATTAATTTATCATGATATAATTCGTTTTCATAAAAAATGCTACGTTATCTCTTATCAATTAGCTGGAAAAGGAATAGAAGACTTCCAGGCTCCTTCCATGCATCTGCAAAATAAATACAGAAAAAAAATTAGCAATCCTCAATGTTAGAATGATATTCGAGCATATTTTATTTTATAAGCAGATGAATGAAATATATCTCTTTAAAATGGTTTTCTTACAAACAAACAGATTTCAATATGTTGTGCAATTTTTTACAACACATTTTCACAACAAATGCAATCGTTTTATTATTGCTATTTGTTTTATATCAAAACGTAAAATTTAAACATATCTGACAGTTTCTTTTATTTAAAACTATTAAATTCAATTAGCTGCATTTTTATTACAGTTTGTTAGTTTTTGAATGTACTATTAGTACAATTCAAATAAGAAAGTAAAATATACGGTATGCGTAAAAATAGTAATTTAAATATCAATTTAAAGTAATTACTTAGTTTTATGAATTTCTGCAAAGTGTATGTTATGAAATGTACTATTGCATCTCAATTTTAGAAGTTTTTGAATCACAATAGATATCACACATTTACATACATTAAGCTAATTTCAAGAAACAATGTTTTTGAACTCGAATTCATGTTTTGTAAATTGAACAGAGGAAATGCTTTCCTCCTAAATCCGTGTTTTCGTTTTTCTTGTAAATATATTTATATTGAAATAAGATGCGATGTTAAAATAACATCATAAAAAGTAAAGATAAATATGCATTATTATGGAAATGTGGTGAAGTTTCTAGCATACATTCTCCTCTGGGGAAATTTCAGTGGATAAATTTTGATTTTTTTTTTCTTGTATAGTTAGAACTCGGTACACAAGATTTGTTATTCTCTCGGATTGCAGAAAAATAAAATTCATTGAAAAAGGCGGCTTCAAATATTTGTTGCCAAAAGAAAGTATTATTACTCACTGCGCTTACAGGTGTACTGTGATTTTTCGTTCGTATTTTTTAATGTTTCAAACTACACATTTAAGAAATATGCCAACAAAAATAATATTTATAGAAGTAAAAACTTGTAACGCCATCCTCGTATTTATTTGTTCAGTCGCGAAGCCTTGCAGATTTTTGAAATGCCTTAAAGTGTTTTGAGTTGAAATAATGTTGAAGTTTTGAATATTTTAACCCATTTGTCTTCGGGATTAAAACTGTTTATTTGTAGAAAATTGTTAAGAAGTACTTGCTGATACATAATGAATAATTGTTGAATTAAAATTTCAAATAGAGCTATATAACACTGATAAAAATATTTTAAGTTAATCGTAATGTAATCCATTCTACATTTTCATTATCTGTTGACATTTTAATGTTTAAAATTAAATCAAATGAAAATTAAATGATTAAATGCTAAAAAAAATATTTTTTATAGATTATTTTCAGAATATTCTGATTCTTTTTAGGGTAAAAATAATTATCCATAAACTTTAAAACGATTCACAACCTTCAAAATATTTATGCATCTATTTTTTCTTGCCGTTTCCTAGATCTAATTTTCTAGAAAACGTCTATAAGTTGATATAGGCAAGGAAACTTAAAATATTTCTTTACATATTTATCAACTTTCTGCAGTTTTATTACACTTTTTCCCCTTGCATCTTAAAGATCACTACTTGAAAATTACATTTTGTTAAGACAATAATAGATTCCCCATGGCTCTTGGGATAAATCAGGACAATTAATTTTTTTCTTTCAAAACTGCTGCACTGCTAATATACTTCTAAAGGATCAATCATATAAATTGTTCATCTGCAGAATAATTATCGGATTTTTTTACGCACCCCGGTAAATATCCTGTAGATGAAAATATATATGATTGATCCTTTAGAAGGATATGAACAGTGCAACAGTTTTGAAAGAAAAAATGAGTTGTTAAAAATAATCTAGATGTATCAATTTTTTAGGACTAATAACATACGGAGAACCGGTAGTGGTTGAAGATGAAGGGATTTTCTTGCGTTGCTTCAAAAGACTTCGATATTGATGAAATAAAATAATCAATGTTTGTATTGTTTTTTGTCAATTAATGCTACACTAAGAAGCAATATTAGAACTACTATCGAAATACCTCATAATTTGGAAGCAAAATCAAGTGATGAGGTAATTTAAGATGACATATTTTCCTCGACGCATCCACACTAAGCAAAAGGGAAAACTTGAAGCCTCTATAGATTAAATTTGCATCAGCCCAAAGCTCGGAGGAAGTTTAGTAGAATAAAAAATTCATTACTTTTTAAAGAATTATTCAACAAGAACTATTACGTGAAAAGTGTAAATTTTAATGAAATTGCAGCACTCTGGATAAGAAAACAATACATTCATTCAGTTAACTAGATTAATTCATCACCAGTTTTAAGAATTTCTAAAAGAAATAGTAACACAGTATAGCGATCGAACATATTTTTCACATTTTTTCTTGATTAAATGTAGAAAACTGCTGGAACTAGAGCCTACTTTAAAAAAAATGTATTTCTATGATTTTTAGAAAGCAAAGATCAAGATATGTTTTATTTTTAGGAATCATAATGCATAGTAAAATTAGCATAATTGGCAATGTAATTGAATTAAAAAGAAGAAATAAGAATTAAATTTGCTTCAAAACTCTATTCATGTCATTAATTTTAACAAAAAAAAATATGAAAAAATATATATATTATTTTCTTTGGCTCTTTTATAATACAAATATTTTTATAATATTACAATAATTAGTGAGAATAAAAAAGTTTAAGTTTTTGGAATAAAGGAAGATTCTAGAAGTTAAATATTTAAATAAAATGCAAAAGGTTTACGATATATGTATTTTCCAAATATTTTATCTTCATAATTAAGAAAATATTATAAACATAAGGAGAAAATATAAATAAGTATCTTGAACAAATTTAAAATTCAGGATCATATGAAGCTTTAGTCTTTAAAATACCTTATGTCGTCTGACAAGATAAAATAATTTAGTTCTGAAACGAGGGAAGAAATTATCTCTCTGAAATCTAATTACGTTGAACAGCTTTGAAGACTATTGAAATCTCATGTTAATTTTATTTTTAAGCATAGTGTTAGTCTTAAATATTTAGATTTAATCTTTAATATAAATATTTATTTTATTTACTTTTATAACCTTCTAACAATGCTAAATTAATCTTAGCACCTATAATGAGTTGTATTCTTCCTTTTAGAATAGAAACTCTGCAAATAAACATATTCTCCCTTAGCCTACTATAACTGCAATGCACATATTTTATTATGATTCATAGGTATTTCTCTCTTAAAATATTTGAAATATCCGAATTAAAAGTCTTAATATGCTATTTTAAGATCTACCCAAATTTTATCTGCTTCCAGTATTGTATTATCTCGATTCTACATGTTTTTATACAATCTTATTACAAATTTATCTAATCGATATCCTTTATAGTCAACAATCGCTAAAAGTAAGCATTTAGATATTTTCTTCCCAAAACTTATTTTCCCTTTAAATAAAAACAACACTGTTGGATACATTTCTGAGTTTATAACCTCTTCTAGATAAAAACATATTTGGCTGAAAAAAGTGAAAGCATTTTTATCCATTTCTCTTACTTTATATTTTCTGAGCACGTCACGTCGTTCATATAAATAAAAAATGACGGTTTCGTAGATTGCAGTAAGCTCCGATTATGTCATATGAAATATCTCTGATAAAAATAAATGACTGGAGTGAAACTGTGTATTTCATTAGTTAACGTCAAAGTTTAACATACATTATTATTTCAAAAATGTAGTTGTGTCATTTCGTATGAAATAAGAAAATCAATGTGTTATCTACCTTCAAATTGAAAATTGATTTAATTTACATGAATAAAATGGTTTTAAATAAGAAAATATTAAAATATCACGGAATTTTAAATCTCTTAAAATACGAATGATCCAATTAGCCAAACAAAGGTTAAAGTAATACAATAATAAAATTGCTGCTTTGTCTCACACAAAGTAAGTAAAAATACTATTTATATGAAATACATTAAAATAATTTTAGATAAGACTTTCTCGACAATAATTTACGGAATTATTATATGCCGGCCTTCTGAATTATTTTATGCTTTTTCCTTTTAAGGCCCTTCGAGTAATCTTGTGAAATAAAACTAGATTGGTGTGTTAAACATTTATTTAACAAAGCAAAATAAATAATACAGAGTTTACAGAATACTTTTAAAAAAATATACTGCATTTATACGTTTCTTCAACAGTCTATTCAACTTTCTATCATTCATTAAAATCAGCTTAGTTTTATAGAAATTGTATTAATGATGTAAGGGTATTTCAAATTTATGTTTCATATTGAGATACTCTAGCAATAGAAAACAATTCAACTTTTCAATTGATTCTATTAAATTTTTAATAATATAATGTTATTTTTATCAAAAGTTAAAACTATAAAATACTAATTCTGACATTTTGTAATTGTTTAAATGTGCAATAATTTCAGGTTTATAGTTTAATTATTGCTATATCCAAAATAACTAATTTTCTCACTTTAAATTCCTAAATTTAAGCTGCGCCTAATGATTGAAATTCAACTCCTTTCAAATTAATAAAATTAAAATTTGTATCAAATTTAAAGCCCATTTAATATAAAAAATACAAGTTTAAGATATCCACAGCTTCAAGTTTCACAATCTTGTAGAAACATTATGGTGACGAAATTTCCAATAATTATTAATACATTTTTATACAAGGATTATCTTGTAAATTTCTTTCTTAAAATTTATGTGAACAAGTTTTAGTAAAAATGAAATGTTTAAAATTAAAATTCCTGGTAAAAGTTTGTGTCAATACATATATGAGCATTCTAAGTTTTTATAATTGTAACTGCAATAAATTGCAATTACATACGGAAGAATTTTAATGTATTGTGACTAATTAGTGGAAAATATTGTGATGAAAT
This sequence comes from Nephila pilipes, assembly GCA_019974015.1. Taxonomy (NCBI): domain Eukaryota; kingdom Metazoa; phylum Arthropoda; class Arachnida; order Araneae; family Nephilidae; genus Nephila; species Nephila pilipes. The sequence goes on from BMAW01048044.1 coordinate 265,469, forward strand.
TTGAATCATCATTATCATAGAAGTACGTAAACATTTTCAAAATAATATAAGTAAAGTACCTGATGGTAAGTGGATTATTATAATATGAAATTGCAATTGTGATACCTGTAATAAGATTGAAAAGATGAAAATATATGGCCAAAAGTGCTATTTACTCTCTTTAAATAAATAGATGAATGTTCATGAATAAATTCTACGACAATTATTTTTGCCATCGAGTGGCCAGAATTTCTGACGAACAAGATATAAAAGTGAGTAGGGTCCTGAATGCAAATATTTTTTATGATAATAACACAATATAATATCAGTTAAAATATGTTTACTCGGTAAATTGATTTAAATCTAATATTTGTCCTGAAAGTGAAATATTTTGTTAAGCATCCCATTTTTAGGTAATTGAAGATAATAAGGCTACTTTCTTGTTTATATCTAGATAAATATATCTCGGAAAAGTTTTATTTCCTTAATCAAAAGTAAGAATCTAAAATAGTTACAATTTTTAACAAAGCTTTATTTAAATTTTATTTGAATTGAATTGTAAATAAGAAAATAATCCAAGTTCACATTCTCTTAAATCTATTTTCCTCACATTTACTGTTTGTTTGATGACATGTTGAATAGGCGGTAAAACTGAGTAAAATACACAAAATAAAAGAAATGAATACGTTTTATATTAAGTACTATAAGTGCATAAGAGGCCGACAAAATTGCAGACACTAGTGAGGATAATAAACCATTCCTGATATCAGTAACGTAATGAGTGAAATGTAATAGGGAAGTTAAAAATTCAGACTTGAAGTGTAACTAGTGAAGGTAATAAGTTATCAGGCGTATAACAGATACTAGTGAAGGTAATAAGCTATCAGGCATGTAATAGATACTAGTGAAGGTAATCAGCCATCAGTGGGGTAGGTAAGGTAATAAGTGGATTGTAACTAGTGAATGTAATAAACCATAAGACGCATATTTCTAGTACTAGTGCAGGTAATAAGACTTTAGACGTATTACAGATACTAATGAAGGTTATAAAGCATCAGTTATATTGCAGACACTAGTGAAGATAATAAGCCAACTGACGTATTGCAGACACTAGGGATGGTAATAAGCCATCAGTGGCTATATTATCTGTAGTTACAAGCTTCCGAAAAAAATGTCATTAACATGTGAACCAAAGATAATTTGATAAAATATATAACATATTATTAAGAATTATTTAAAAACAAAATAGAACCAAAACGTAATTGCATTTCTTCATTTCTTTAGCTATATTTACGAAAGGTAATTTTATCAGATTAAAATAACGACTATTCTGGAATGCCTTGGAAACAGTGACAGCTTCACTCTCGAAAAAAGCCATTATTCAACATATCTCACTCTGGGTATCAGTAAAGGTATCAGGATATCAGACGAAATATTTAATGAAAGAGTAAGTTGTTGCATAAAACTAAATTCAATGAAAATAGGAAATTTTAAGAAATAATTCTAATGTCCTTTGAAACAGAATGCCACATAAACTATTAATCTTATTATAAAATTGTCCTATTCATCTGTCACTAACGCTCCTTTTGAAAAGCAATTAATATCCATCTATATACTACGTCTGAAATTTATGAAATCAATTTCGCATAATAAGTGAGTACAAATTAATTTATATTTATAAGACATATATCATTTGTTTGAAAGGAAGTGTGCATATACTATACTTTTTAATCATGTTTCAATTGTATGCAACTAATATCAGGCTTTATAGTTACATTGTAGAATTAGGGGTATGTAACCTTGTATTACACAACATGGAATTCATTGAAAACTTTTCCACGATTAAGTCTAAAGCTAAGCATAAAAATAAATTCATTTTCGTGGGAATGAACTAAAAAAATATGCATATTTTAAACTCTTTTCAAGGTCCTAATATTACAGAAATGCAGTTATACATAAGTAATAAAAATGACCATAGTTCGTAAAAATTATAATAAATTTTTGAAAGAAAAGTCAAAAATAGGAAAATAAATAGGATTAAAATTTGGGGAGACCCGGGCAAAACCAAGTCATCTAATAGAAGAGCAAAAAGAAATAAAATTTAGGAAGCCAAAGTGGGCCAAAGAAGGGGGTCGAAAATAGGAAAACTCAAAATAGGTAAATGCAATTACATATTTGAATTCAATTGGCAAAGAAGGAAAAGAGAACCGGAGGGCACCTGCTGGCACACTCTATCAAGAGCACAGACACCGCAAATCCATTTCTCATGGGGACCCATACTGGACTTATTCCCCTTAAATTGAATGTAACGGAAATATTTAAAATGGCACATTTCATAGAAAAACAGACATAAATAAATATAATTCAAAATGAGACAGCAAAATTCAATGAATGATGATATAGGGTGAGCTTACTTGATAAGAACGAAAGATATGGAGGTCAAATGTAGCCTGAAACCTGATTTCATATGTCCGAGTTTGTCGTAGAAATAAGTATTACTAAAATGCGTTAATTGCTAGTGTGCAATGGGGAAGCAGGTGCAATAGAGTAATATAATATGGTAAAGCTAGCAAATGCTCGAAGTAGTTAGCTTGAAACTTCTTGCGCCGAAAAAAAAAATGAAATACTGAAAGAGATGTTAGCTGAAAATCTTTCACTTTCAACGCAAATAATTAAAAAAAAAATCTATATTAACCGTTAAAGACGTCATCTTATATTGACAGAGAATTTGAGCGAACGTTAAGTTTTCAGCCATTTCAATACCTCCGCTTTAAAATAAAATAAGATCTGGACCAATCTCAAAGTTTGTGGAGAGTTTACCATCGCAACAGATTAGAGCAAACATTAGTTCCTCCGCTTTGTGAGCGCAGAAGAAAACTGGTGTTTTAAGTAAGACCCTCAGTCCAAAAAGTAAGCATGCAATAATTTAATCCAAATTCGCCACGTAATACGAAAATTTACGCTCTAAAATTAAGAATAAAAATATTACTTATTGAATTCTTTGAGAGTTGGGAGCTGATCCATAAGAAATTGTTTTAAAAATTCAATGAATTCCTGTAGTATTTCTGGTGCATTTATAGCAAATTATATGGCATTTACGACCAGAAATATTCATTGTAAGTTGTTGATACATTCTGCATGATACTGTACACCCACATTTGACTTTTGTCGTGAAGCTAGTAGAGAATTTGCATGCCTCTCTCATCCACCATACTCGCTTGATACAGCTACAACGGAATTCTTTTTGTTCACTAAAATAAACGAAGCTCTAAAAAGAGAACAATGTTTGGATATTACAGATATGGAGCCATGTGACGAGGGTTCTCCATGCAATACTGGAAGAGTACTTAAGCCGTTGCTTTTTGAAACTGTACAGTTGTTGTCAAAAGTACACAACAATCGATCAATTTTACTTCGATTGAATATGATCTGTCTTTTCTAAAATATGTAAGAGTATCCGTTTATAAACGCATTGACAGAATATTATGGTCATATCTGGTGTATATGTCAGTATAAAGTTTCAATTGTAGTTATAAAAATTTTCCTTAATTTTCAAATGAGCTTAAACGTACTTTAAAATAAGGAAATAAACATGCTCATGTTTTAACAAAACATATTCATAAAGCATATACATGTTCTTATAAAATAACATTTTTTAAATAAAAGTATACGTTTTAATTCTAGTAAATACTTTTATTTAAATAAGTTATGATAAAGCTTCACTTATTTCATTAGATGCTTAATTTGCAATAAACTTAAGTATAAAAATAAGAAAAGTATTTTTCAAGTCCCATCATTCATTTAATGACAGGATGGTCATCAAAAAAATTGGAAAGTATCAATTCATAATTACTTAAAAAAATAGTTGTTTTATTACAATTTTTCATTTCATTTTATTTTTAGTTACTTAATATTTTCCAGGTGTTTCTTGTTTTGGAACCACTGTTTCTTAGGCACAATATTAATGCAAAATTAACTTCAGGCTAAAAATGATCAGGTAGTTGAAAGACGGACTACCAATTTCAGAACCCTTGAAGACAATTCTAATTTTATAATAAAGTTTCAATGTGTTCAAAAATCTGTATTAAAAATATCATGAGAGATTTGTTGATAATTTAAGTAACCCCAAATCAAATCTTGAAATGATGGATTATTGAATACATGGTATTTTTAAATTTGAAAACTGCTGAGAGAGAGAGATTCGTTTACCGAAATAACTAATAAACACAATCTTTGAGTATAATGAATATAATGAGTAGTTTTGAAACATAAAATATAGACGATCTTATATATAGAAAAACAAAGTATTTTCTCAAAAGTAAATAACTTATCTCCGAAGTTGTGATGAAACATACTTTAGTTCTTATATTGGAACTCATGTACATACTTATTCACATTTAATGCTATTGAACAATTATATATTATATCCATTATTAATTGAAGAAAACTTTGTAGCATAATGCATAGTCCTTCGAAATATAAGAAGAATCTTTAAATTTTAATGAAATTATACTTTGCCATCAATAATATAAATTGTTTATAAAAACCATTAAAAAACGCGTGGCTACGCGGTTTAATGCCTAGTTTTAAGTTTTACTGATATTCCTGTTTAATTCAATGTTTGCCCAATTTTATAAGAATAATAAACAACGAGTTAAAAATTTATTTATCTATAATAATATAAAAATAGAATAAAAATATGTAAATTAAAAATAATTCTAAAAATTGCGAAAAATATAGTTAAGAACTTGAGCAAATCATTCGCATATTTTAAAACATTATGAAGGTCTTAATAGATGTGATTGGTTATTTATACGTTTCTCTTAAGTACATAAAATTTGAACATTCTTAGGAAATCTTAAGAACCTAATCATGTTATGAACATTTACGTTTTCATGAAATAAAGTTTCGCCACTCTGGTATTTTCCCAAATGCGTAGATAAAGGATGCTATCAAAATTGTAAGGACGTGAAATACAGGCTAATTACCCATCCTCATTTTTCAGAAAAGAGTCACTTTTTTAGCTTTAATCTATCTCTTTCTTTTCATTCTACCTTAAATATGTCAAAAATATAAATAAGTTTCTTATCGTCCCTTTAGGCTTGCGTAAATGCTAATGAGCTTGATTGACTGTTTATTAACATTGCATTAAAAAAAACCCGTATCTTATTTACAGAATGAACACGGGTCCATGTTCACTCAAAAGTTATAGAGCTAAAAGCCGAACCCCTGGGAGAACAATCACCCAAGTATTCAGCATTTATTGTCCCCTAACCTGAAGGTTCTTTCAAACTGAAGTACGAAAAGTAAAATAAATTCTAGAAATGACTGGAAGGAGTGACTATCTGACACCGTATTTGGACTGAAAAATGTGACTACCTAAGTATTGTACCATATGAACCATAAAATGTTCGGTACTATACAAAACTTCTGCGGTTCCTTTATTTACTTGATGTCTTAAGAATATGCTTCTCTTGTTAATGATTAATTCACCGCTGCTTTTAATATTTATATAGATTGTACAAATTAACACTGACCATTACAAAAAAACAAAAACAAAAAAAAAATAGATTAGTGATTTATGTACTTGAGCTGCCACAATGCATAGGCTATGATTTGTTGGATTTTCTTAAAATAATTACCAGCATTCAGAGGATAAAGACGAGAACCGCAATGCGCCTGAATTTCAATATAGGTGGTAACAACTGCCTTCATTTTTGGGCTGTATTCGTGCACAGACCCTTTCAAGACGAGTGGAGAGAGTCCTTAGTACAAAATACGCAAGACATAAGTCTGCGAGAAAGAATAAAAACCGACTTTTGAATATACAATGAAGAAATTTAAGAAAGAAGGAGAACGAAACTTAAGTTGTAATCGCGTGATTTTGATGAAATTCACATCTGTGCATTCAATGATAGTATACATATTACCCATCTATATTCTTACATATTAAAATAACACTCTGACTTTTATCACCTGAAAAAACTTATATCGATGAAATCTTCCATTCTTGTTTTTAAATTTATCAAATTTAAAATAAAATGATTTCAATGAAGGAATTTTTTGTCTACGTGTATATGAGTAATAATTGTAAATTGCATATATACCAGAATAAGATAACCAATCATTAAGTATGCTGGATTAGTATTTTTTCTGATTTAATAACGCAATTTCTTTGAAAATCTACTTTATTTAAGACTATAATTCACCATTTGTGTAGTAATGTCTTTAAAAATATCGCAACTTTATTTGCAATATGATTGCAAAATATCATTTTGAGTAAGCAGAATGTAAACTTTTTCTTTTATATGTGTGTAATCTAACTCAAAAATTATATAATATACATGAGTTTTTTAATTTCTAAAATTTGATGGTATATTCTCAGACATTAAAAGTATTTAAATAAAAAATTGTGAGTTCAATCTATTGAGCTAAAAATGAAATTCACTACCTTATGTCTCATGTAAATTTATTCTCTGAAATAGTTAAAACAAATTAAATTGCTTTGCAAATTTATTTTAATTTTTCGTGGTAAGTTTTAACATTAACAATCATACTTGTTTTCAATTCATCATCAGTTCAAATGTTTACTTGTCTTATAGAAAATTACATATTTGTTTGTTCCTATATTCAATGAGATATGTCCTAACATAATTAGTCTAGACTCCTATTCCTAAAATTACCCACCTCGAAATTAACACCGCGCTAGAAACTCAGTGATTTCAATTTAATTGCGATAAAGCTGAAGTTACTAATCACCTCCATTACACCGGGCAACATTGGACTGCTGCGAAATATACTTAAGTAAACCCTATGAGGTGCATAGATTAATTATGACTTAATGTTAATTTAAAGTAAAATTATTGACTCTGGAATTGTTTATGAACTTTAAACGACTTTTGTGCTGATTAAAAAGTATTGTTATAAATTTTTCTACTTTATTAAAGTAACAGTACACATTCCAATTAAATTTTTTTTAATTAATCCAAACTGTGTGTACAAATGTATATTTAATGACCTTATGGCGCTTCAAAATTAGAAAAATGTCCTAGAAAAGTTATGTTAGTAATTAGTTTTACAGTAAATGCACATTTTATATAAATATGATTAAAAATTATGATTTTTTTCCAAGTATGGTAACTTAAAAGAAAATAAATAAATTTACATTTTGTAAATTGATTAATACGGAATATAACCTTACTATAAAAAGGATATTAGTATTTTGATAATATGGTCCCTTAAGTAGGAAACTATCTTAGTTCTAGCTCTGAACACTGAAATTTTCTTCAAAAGTCAATACAATTTTCCCTTGAGTGCAATATAAAAAGTCTTCGACATAATATAAAAAATTTCTTTTATTTAACAGTATTTGAAAAAAACCATATATAAAATTCCAAGTCCACGGAAACATAATATTTTGAGATATTGTGTTTTACAGTAATGAAAAATATAAAAGGAAAACTCGTTTTTAGAGCTTTTCCGGTCAGAAAAACTCATGATTAAATAATATTAAAACAACGATAGCTCATTGAATTTCAGATTCTTGAAGTGAATTTCAGATTCTTAAAGTATAAAGATTCAAATTTTATATGAGACCAAAAAAAAAAAAAATAAAAAAAAAAAATGATATAATGACCAAAAATTGTATTCAAAAGATGTATTGTCACCTAATCTCGTCTTAACGATTTTATAATTAAAATTTATTTTCATTTAAGACATATTCAATTTTCAAATGAGGTTTAAATCTATTCTTTTAATCTGAATTTAATTTGATATGTCACATAAGGGACTTACGAAAATGTAATAACTTAAAAGTGAATTTTAGAGTGGAAAACAAACTTTCTTGAAAAGCATAAAAATTAACTTACTATTTATATGTATAGTTAGATAAAGCTATTATTTACATGTGTGGTTAAATAAAGCTAAAGTTTAATACAAGAAAAAGGTAAATCTTTAAGAATAGGAAATTATGATTGCTCTCTGAAGTAAAAAATAAAGACAGTGAAAATATGTACATTAAATTGAAAAAAATCCCCATAATTTAACAGCATAACCTTTCACATTTTTTTTCACATCAAGCTCAAATGTTTAATATAATATAGAAACAGTTCTGCTTGATGTACCAACATACTTAAAGTAGTCGGTTTAATAATGTACAATTGAATTAGTATTGATATTGTAACGAATTTCACCGTTGGGTTCAGGGATTAATAGACTTTAATCAGGACAGCGATAAAACAGTTCTTTATTATCAGCCCAATCAAGAATACAATGTTCAGAAAGGCATAAGTCACAGTAATACAACACAACAGTAACACAACGCAATGTACTGATCCAGCGGGGAATAGATCTAATTCAAAGCCGTAGGCTTTCGTACTCTCTTCGGCATAAATCACAACGCAATCATCCGTAAAGTAACAGAGGCTGCGGGCACGTCTGAGCTTCAAGAAATATGAATAACAACTCCCTATGTTGCATTTCAGTATGCCTTATATAGACACGGCGAAAGTGGCAGAACATTCCAGAAAATAAGAGAACCGCCCGGAACCGGAAGTAGTCAAATATCGCTAATATCGCCAAATTTGGTGACACTTGGCGACACATTTGGCGACAAAATAAGGTGCCAAAATTGTTGCCAACTAAATGATATCTCGCCTACTTGGCGAGATACCCTTAGAGCCCCATGTTATTTACAAGGTCCCATAGCAATTGATCTAATTCACATGTTTACATGCAATAAACATTAATCCTGCACTATTATTAATCGTAACAATATGTTACTTTTATTTAATAGATTTGCAGTCAAAGTTTTAGTTACAAAAGGTACCATGAAATTAAACTAACTACTCAGTTAACATATATTAAAATTATAATAATATATGTTGAAGTGGTTTTTACAAGTTAACTCTTGTTAACATATCAATAATTGCATTTTAAGCCTTTCAATAAATTTTAACCTTACAGTTGCACAGATATATATGCTGGTATAGTATTTGAAATTAACTTAAGTTTATTTGTGTAAAAAATGTTTTACTTAGAAACTCTAACAAAGTTATATGAAAATCAATTTCAATTTGGCTACAATATAGTATGAATTTACAAATTAAATGTTAGAGCAAGAAATAACTTAAATATATGGTTGGAATGCAGTTTAGCGTAACCACTTGGCGACAGGAATTGTTTGGCGATATTTTGCCCATTGTAGCTACCATGCTTTCCCTCCACTGAGGTGGCTTTAGCCGTGGCAACCCTTTCGAATAAGGCATCAGGCTCCGCCATAAAAATCGCCAAATTTGGCGATTTTTCAAATCTCGCCAAGTGGTTAAGCTAAACTGCATTTTCATCAAATATATATATATTACTGAATTGTATATAAGATATATATATATATATATATATATATATATATATACAGGGGTTGGACAAAAATATGGAAACACCTTTTAAAATACATGTTTCTTTGCTTAATATGGTGTAGGAAACCCGTTGGCATCCAAAACAGCTTGCAGTCTTCTCGGAATGGATAAATACAGTTCCTGTATGTGTGCCAAGGGAATATTATACCATTCTTCCTGCAAAACGGTGGCAAGTTCAGATAACGATGTTGGCGGTGGATAACGAGAACGCACTTTCCGTTCCAATGTAGACCACAAAGGTTCGATAATATTCAGGTCTGGTGACTGTGGTGGCCAGGAGAGATGGGACAAATCCTCCTCGTGCTCAGAAAACCAGTCCTGGACAATGTGAGCTGTGTGAACAGGGGCTTTGTCGTCTTGGAAGACACCATCACCATCGGGGAACAAAGTTTGTACCATGGGATGAACTTGATCTGCCAAAATGTTCACATAAGTCTTGGCAGTCATGTGCCCTGACACAGTTATCATGGGGCCAGCAGAGAACCACGATATGGCTGCCCAAACCATAACAGAACCCCCGCCATGTTTCACTCTTGGCAACAAGCAGTCTGTATTATAGGCTTGAGATGGCGTTCTCCAGACGTAAACTCGGTCAGAAGTGGGAAACAATGTGAAAGAAGACTCGTCAGACCATATTACACGCTTCCACTGCCCTATAGTCCAGGCTTTATGACTTAAACACCACCTTTTCCTGTTACGGGCATTAGCATCACTGATGAGTGGCTTCTCAATTGCAGCACGGCCAGAAATTCCCTGTTTATGAAGCTCCCTTCTAATTGTTTTGGTACTCACAGGGTTCTGTAACACAACATTCATTTCAGCAGTAACTTTTGCAGCTGTGGTCTTCTTATTTTTCATCACAATTGCCCTTAATGATCGTCTGTCACGATCACTCAGCACACACTTTCGTCCGCGCTGTGATTTAGCAGATGATGTTTTTCCGCTTTTCAAATATGCGGAATAAATCTTCGATACAGTACCTCTTGAAACACTAAACACCTCGGCTACCTTGCTTACGGAAGCACCTACCAAGTGCTCCAACAATTTGCCCACGTTCGAAGTCTGTTAACTCTGACATAATGCAATGACAACCTCACATAACAGTACTCCGACAACAACTGAACTGTTTAGCACATTTACGAAGTTGTATAGGAGGCGTTAGTAGTCAAAAACGCCAGCGCCACCTACATATTTCATTAAAATCAATCTTTCTTTTCAAACATGCATTTTACAAGGTGTTTCCATATTTTTGTCCACCCCCTGTATAATCTAATGGTTTTAAATTTCAATTACATTCTAGGCTGTTAAAATAACAAATTTATTTTTACCTTTTGTAAATAATGAAGCATACTTTAAATCAAAATAAAGTGTCTTAAAAATTATGTGAAAAAACTATCATAGTTGTATTTTAATAAGATTGCATGGAAAATAACATTATATTTTTATCTTTAAAAATCGAGATATTCAGAAAACAATTGCCTATTCTCATTTCCGTTTTTAAAAATAGATTATTCAGGTAAACCTAAAACTTAATTTAGTTTAGTAATAACTTTCAGTTAAACTTTAATTTAGAAACGCTTCATTGTTATAAATAAATTTTAAAACAGGAAATAAAATGAGTTATAAAATCTTTAATTTCCTTTAAAAGTTTTAAGTCACGTGTTGCTAAAATTTATAACTGCAATACATGTAACTGGTGTTATATTTTTAATTTACAGATTGTTATCGAGATGCAGATAATTAAATGACTACATTTACGACCCGTATTTAAGAGTTACCGCCTCATTAAACATATATAAGAATTAAATTCATGAGCAAATGTGTGGGTAACCCAAATTAAAATCCTTGTTAAGATAATAATGTTTAAAATTTTAGAGGGAAAAATGACAGAATAAAAACATTTTCTTTATAATAAAGGGAAATAAAATATTTAATATATTCAGATTGCTTAATTAAAATCTTACAACTAAATTTTAAGGTTTTAATTTTAAAAATATGTGCGTAAGGGTTCAATTATTCATAGATAAATTAATAAAAATTTTAACTAATGTTTGCAAATAATTTGAGTAATCTTTTACAATTTTTGACTGTCGAGAGTGAAATAAAAATCTGAATTTTTTTTTCTTATTTTTAAGCATATTTTGTACATCAAAATTTTTATTATATAAACAAAATTAATTAAAAAACGGAATATAAATATCAAACTACTACAAAATTTAATTTAATTCCTGAAAAATTCTGGAAACTTCTCAATGAATAATCAGTTATTATAAGATTTTAAGTTTATAAGTATTATTTTACTTCTTTTTCTCATTTTCAGTGCATTTAAATTGTTGAATTAATTATATTGAAGTGATCAGTGTACCAATTTTCCAAACAAAAATAATAATTACTTTATTATTTGCTAATAAGGCCTATTTATGTATGTGGAATTTGATATGTATTTTATTTGCAATATTAACTGTGTAAATGTGATCTAAATACATTCATGAACAAAACATTTAGAGCACCAAAAATGAGTCGTCAAAATGAAACGAAATCTTACATACGTAATGACTACTTTAATATAAGTAAATTATTAGAAATTCAAAGAAAAAGGATTATTTATTTCAGAGAAAAAGGCAAAAGAACGGAGGATTTAATACCCTGTTGGACCACCTGTCGCTCGAATGCAAGATGCGATACGATCGGGCATTGAGGCATACAAGTTCTGTATGATATCTAGGACATTTCGTTCCATATTTGCTGTAACCTTGCCTCCAGTTCGTTCAAATTCATGGGATGCCCAACTCGGTGTCCCAAATGATCCCAGACATGCTCAGTTGGAAGCAAATCTGGGGATTAAGCAGACCAAGGAAGGGTAGTAACAGTGCGGAGACAGTCTTGTGATACCGTTGCCGTGTGAGGCCGAGCAATGTCTTGTTGAAAAATGGCTCCTGGGAGCCGTGGGATAAGTGGCAACACATGTGGTTGCAGGATGTTATAGACATACCGCTGGTCTGTCATGGTGCCACGGATCAATACGAGGGGTGTCCGTGTATTGTAGGCAATGGCACCCTTTACCATCACAACAGCTGTGGAAGCGGTGTGTCGCTGAAAAGCAAAGGCAGGATTGAGGCGTTCACCATGGAATCTCCACACACGAACACGATAGTCATCACTGCTGAGATTGAATTTGGATTCGTCGCTAAAGACGACCTGGTTCCATTCAGCTGTTGTCCAGTTTCCTTGTGCGCGGCACCACTTCATATGGAGGCGTCGATGGGTTGGCGTCAAGGGCAGCACACGTACTGGGAGCCGCGATCCCAAATGTCCTTCACCCAGGTGCCTTCGTATGGTTCGAGAAGACACAGGGGGCCCTAGTGAAGGAGCTACTTGTGCTTGGATGGCGGCCGATGATGCAGTTGGCTGTACTTGTGCATTTCTTACGATATGCCGGTCTTTTCGACTACTGGTCTGTCTACGGCGTCCTGAGCCTGGTCTTCGTGTAAATGACATCTCTCTCTCTCTCTCGGATCCACTGGTTCCAACACCTACTCACAACACAATCAGAGTGGCCTGATTGTCGAGTTACTCGCCTAGCTGACCACCCAATTTCCATTATGCCTATGATTCTCCCCCTCTCAAACTGAGACAACTGCTCATATTGTATTCGAAAACGGCGTAATACCATGTCTACCTCAGCTCTTCCTTTGTAAACGATGCAGCACACTCAAACAACTTTGGTTACCTATTTTATATTCCACGGAGAATGACGTTAAATGCCCTCTACCAGCTATACGTAATGAGCAATCATGCTGCATTTCTAATCATTTGCATATCTCCCCAACATGTACCTTCATGCTAAGTTTTGTTACGATCCCGCAATTATTTCTTATTGCGCTAATTTTTTTTGTCCATGATTAAATTTACTATTTAAAATTTTCTCCGCTTCTAATTTATGATAGCTTAGAATTAAAACATAATTTAAATTTCAAGTATTTTGAAACAGCTTTGGAAAGTTAGTTTTTTCTTCTGGTGTTGACATGGAATTTTTCAATTTAGAAAAATAAATACATAACTACCATCTTAAAATATTATATTTTTTAATTGTATTACATAATAGCAATTTAATATAAAATATTATTTTCTTTTAAATCCTACCTGAGTGCTTTTTCCAGATTAAAAATATGGTCATTTGGCAGAGTGATAAATTTACATTAATTATTAACTAATACAAAATTTGAAGCAATCAAGCTATTTCTCAGTTTTACATTAGTCAACTTCTATCGAAAATTTTATATTTACAAATTTGATGCTCCTAGAATAATTGATGGTTTTTTTCACTCATTATTTCTTTTCTTTTTGTGTGCATTTAACTTATTCTTTCATACATACATACATATTATAATTGCAAATAAGATGACATTATTAATTTATTACTTACCACAGTGTTGCTTGACTAAATATGTAAAAGATTTACTTGCAATCATAAATATACGCATACGGTATTTAAGAAATGAATAATATTCGCATTTTCCCCTTTCTACATGGCTTGCTAGAAATCAGCATACATTTTGCAAGCCATAAAATAATGCAATGAGTGATCCACATTATCTAAGTCTTTAAATATTATCATAAGAGTTTGCATACTTGGAAATATAAAGATAATCAAGAACAATGTAAATATGCTCTGCATGCAATAAAAAAATATCATGGATAAAATGAATTCACATTCAGTGATAGTTAAAATCAGCCCGGATCTAAGTGGCTTCCATTCATTCATTAGCCTTTAAACCTGTGGCGCTAATTATTATAATTATTATCTAGTTTCAAAACCGAGTGCCTAAGCCACTGATGAGTCCTTAGTTAACTTCCCAAGCGAACTTCTCACTTATTTGTCGACCCCAGATAGAAGAAGACGCTGAGTTAACCTATAACGAGCAACACAAACCGAAGCTAAGAGGAATCGAACATAAGACTGATGTACTTGTCGTCAGAAACGCTAATAGACGATTACGGTACTTTAGCTGTAACCTCTCTCTAAAAAATTCCACACCACGCCAAAGGGAGGTTTTGGAATATCGACAGGATTTGACATCCATCAGTTCAGCTGTGAGGTGGGTATTTAGTGGCATCAAGGTTCAGGGAATAATTGGAAGTAATATGTAAAGGATCTACGCAAAGTTTGTCAATGGGACTTTCATTTCTAAGTATACTAATTACTTAGACTTTAGTGATCCACTATAGTTAAGTATAAAACTATAATATCAGATTTTAGATTAGAATCTGATGAGTACTGAGAATTATCCAAACATTTATTAGGGTTAAGTATTGACTTTTGAGTAAATAGAGATACAGAACAAAGAACATTTTTTTTTTCAAAAATTGTTAATTTTATTAATAAATGATTGCTTTGATTTGTAATTTATTATTTATTTACTTGTAGGGAAGTAACCAGAAGACAGAAATTTAGAAAGGGTATTAAAATCTATATTCGTTTTTGTATTAATTCTATACTATGTATATTGTGACATTTTTAAGAATATAACATCTGTATTATACATTAGGCTATGTGCAATTATTCAGAATTATTTTTTATATAATTTAAGAGTACTATTTTACAAACTAGTATTAATTTCTTTTTTAAAAAAAAGAATTAAATATCCTCTTAGAATTAAGGTTTTAAGAAGCATTTATTGCCAAATATTTCTAGCAGTACAACGATCATTTATTAAAAAGAGTCTTATGCAGTTGAAAAAAAATGCCAATAAGAAACTCCAAGATACTTTTTTCAGTTGTGTTAAGTGACAAATTATCTCCATAAAAAAAGTTAGTGAACGAAATATGATGTTATTTTGGATTTATGCCACAGAAAATTATTTCATTATCATGTATTGTGTCATGAATATTTCTTTAAAAGTCATTGCTATGTGAATTATTGCTTGGCCGTTCTAACATTCTGGACGTGATACTTTTTATGAAATAAGCCAAGAAATGAAACTAAATGACTAAAAAGAAAATGCATTTTCTAAAAAGATCTTAAAATATGCTTTACTTGGTTTTGGCTCTTTAGAAATTTAACTTAATTAGTGAATGTTACATATGAAAGGGTTTCTAAAATTATACGAAATATTTGTCTTCTATTTTTAACAAAAATAACATTAAATCCATATTACTGAAGCGTCTACAAATCAAAATTATATACATACGAGGTGGGGCTATTAAATAACTTGACTGACGCTGCTGCAGAAGAAGTACGCATGCGCCAAACCCCAGCGACCAATAGTTCTGTAGAGTGAAGTTTTCTCTTTCGCATGCAAAGCCACTCGTTTATATAATGAAATTTGTATAGGCATAGACATTGTTCGCATTATAGTTATATTTTTGTTTCGCCGGAAAAATGAAATATGTAACAATAGACGAACGAATAGTTGTGAAATTTCACATGAAATTTGGAAAAACAGCTACTAAAGCATAATTTATTGAAATAAGTTAATGGCAATGAAAGTTTTTCATGCACACGTGTTTTTGAATAATTTAAGCATTTTAAAGATAGGCGAGAAGATGTTGAAGATAATTTAATCCCTGGTTGTCATTCCGTATAAGAAAAGGATGACAATATCGAAAAAATCGGTAATCTGGTTCGATCTGCACGTCTCTGAAGTAATCGTGCAAATTACTGAAACTGTAGACATTCACAAAGAACCCAAACGATAAATTTTACATAACAATTTTTAACATGCTTAAAAGTGTGTGCCAGAATGGTGCATAAAAAACCCAGGTTTAAACAATGGGAATCTCGAAAAAAATATTGTACTTACACTTTAAATGGCATTGTAAATGATCCAATTTTTAATGGAAAGGAAATTAACGTGTTACAAACCATTGCGTTTTACTTGTGCTCCTGAATCTAAGTGAAAAATCATACACTATAAGAGCCTGTTGACACCGAGGGCCAAAATGGCTCGAATGAGCAAATTAAAATTTAAACAAAAACGATAATATTTTTTATTATATTCATGGGATTATGTACCTTCATGTACCTTGCTTTAGGTTTTTGAACTATTAATAACCATTACTATCTCTACGTTCTTGCTCAATTCCGTGAAATAATAAGAAGTAAAAGTCCGAAATTGTGGAAGGACAGGATATTCCATATTGTCTATTAAGAGATTTCTTGTCAAGCAGACCTCCTGGTGTTAAATTATCTGCCTTATTCGTCGGATCTTGCTTCCTGAAGAATTTGAAAGAAAAAGGCTTCCAGCCTTTATTTGGACAAGGTACGATATTTACTTGAAACTTTGTAGGGATAGAGAAGTGGTGTAATATGAAGATGATAATAAGTAAATATGTACAAAATCAAAATCAAATGTTTAGGTGTCAATCTCGTTACTTAATAGCCACTCTTCGCATATATATATATATATATATATATACTGTCGGACCTCTGTAT
The DNA here is from genome assembly GCA_019974015.1 of Nephila pilipes. Classification (NCBI taxonomy): domain Eukaryota; kingdom Metazoa; phylum Arthropoda; class Arachnida; order Araneae; family Nephilidae; genus Nephila; species Nephila pilipes. Next base: position 282,299 of record BMAW01048044.1, read on the forward strand.
AACTAAGTCACTAAATCCCGAAATAAAGTTCGTTGTATTCTAAAATTCGTTATATAAAGGTTCACCTTTCAATATACTTCAAAAACCACATAAAACAAATTTTAAATTCATAAACTCTGTTTGTTGGAAAGAAGTAATTATCCACACCTTTATGTAATTTAATGTCTATTTATTTTATATATATCTTACCCATTAAAAAAGAAAAAGAAAAAATGCAGGAATAACAAGAAAAAAATGTCGAGGAATGCACTTTATTTTCAACATTAAGAAAAAAAAAATATTTTAAAATTAACAAATTTTAAGAATAATTTTCCATTTTAAGTACACAAGTAATTTTAAACTCATACATTATTTTATGACAAGAAATTCTAAAGATACATTACCACATGTGTCCTTTAATTTAATTACTCATAAAATCTGTTAATTTTGTTTGAGTTATTTTGTTTCAAAAAATGCTTTATTTCATAATACACTTCCCATCTTTGCAATGCACCAAAAATCCCTTCAGGCGTATTTTCTTCCCTTTGTAATCCACGTCGAATTGTTTCAATTGAATGTATCATTTCATCATACGAAAGCTTATTGATTACTGCATTATCATCGTTTTCATTTTCATCTTCGTCTTCATTGCAATCCATTGCTGAACTATTTGTCACACTGCTCAATATATACGATTCACTTAGTGATCCTGAAGTTTCAGCTTCAGAATCAAGAAAAGGAAAATCATCAAACAGCACAGAATCCTTAATTTCTTTTTTTTAACTTTAGCTGTATCCATATTTTTTTTCATTTCTTCTAATGGAATATTGTTTTTGTCCCCCATACTCTCCGAACACTCACTGCAGTCGAAAAATCCAGCTTTGGCAAAACTTTTATTAATAGTACGATCTGTAACATCATAGTTCGACGCTTTCGAAATTTCTGAAAATACTTTCCCATAAATTGATATTTCGTATGGATTGATTGTTTACAAGAGCAGTGATAACTTTTCATAATATCTTCTTGCTGTAGTGAACTTTAAAATTTTTAAACACCCCTTGATCCATTGGCTGCAGTTTTGTTGTTTGGTGCCAAGTAAAAAAAATGTAACATTTTTCAATTTTGGGTTGATTTCCTTCGGATTTGCAGGAGAATTATCTAAACGAAGAGCAATTTTCCGGCGCTCTTTGACCATACGTTTGTCCAACTTTTCATCCAATTATCACAAATTTTTGACATTATCCAAGGTTTTTTGTTAAAGTCATAATCAACTTCCAAAGATTTTACGCTTTGAAACATTTTGGAGTTTTGCTTCTCTCTATAGCAAGTGGTTTTAATTTCTGATATCCAGTCATATTTGCTTCTAACATAACAATTATTCTTACTTTACTATGTTTTCCTACAAAGTATCTTTCGTTTTTAGAAGTAAATGTTTTTGAGGCATACATTGAAAAAATAAAGCAGTCTCACCTGCATTAAAAATGATTTCTGGCTTATAGGCTTTTAAAATTTTATTCGGTGTCTCTGTTATCCAATTTTTAATACATCATTATCATCAACATCTTTACTTTCCCCAGATTGTACTTTTGCTATAATTCAGTGCCTTTCCTTAAATTTTTTTAGCCATCCATTGCTACCTAGAATTTGGTCGTATCCCAATGCCTTCGCAAATTGAAGAGCTTTCTCTATTACGAAAGGACCAGAGATCGGAACATTTTTTTATCTCGCATTGTGTGTATCCACCTCAAAACTACCTCGTCGACATCTTTTTAGACACATGTTCTTAAACGCTTTGAACAGGAATTCGATGAATCATAATTTTGTAGCTTATCTCAATTATTTTTTTTAATTGTTCATAAGTTGTTTGGAGTAATATCAAATTTTACATCTTTTTAGACACATGTTCTTAAACGCTTTGAACAGGAATTCGATGAATCATAATTTTGTAGCTTATCTCAATAATTTTTTTTAATTGTTCATAAGTTATTTGGAGTAATATCAAATTTTAAAGAAATATCCTTTTACTTGATGCCTTTATCCATTTCTTGGAGAATTAATTTTTTTTTGTTTGATGCTCAAACACTTACATTTTGACATTTTCGAGTTACAAGAAACGTAGTTACAGATAAGATTGATTAACGCTGACTGATATCCCCTTTCACTGAGGGTGTAAGGGGGTATCGAAAATGTTTCTAGTGAACTGGTCAATGAGGGTTAAGGGTTGCACTTCTTGGATGAAACTCCCAGAATTATATTGCTGTCAGCGAATTAGGAACCCAATAAAAACCAATTCGAAATTTATGACCACCATAAAACATGTTAAAAGAGAGAATAATTTGAAATGTCCAGAAATACTTCAAAAATAGGAAGAAAAAAATTGAATCACTGCTCTTACAAAACATAAATATTACTAATACTGATTTATACTTCAGATATATTTATTAAGAGACAATATGATCACTTAGTAAATATAATTAAATCATAAAGTTGACGTTTGTTATGAAATCATTATAATAATGAACTTTGGATAATGTCATGAATTTCTGTATTGTTACTTAAAATTTGTTTATTTGAAGACATTTGAGCTCTTGAACTCTAGAACAATTAGTAGATTAAAAATGCTATAATTAATTAATGTTATGTTCAAAATATATTACTCGTAAGATACGTCTTAAAGCAAATAATTATAAATTTCTAATCAAGTCAAATATGAAATTTTTGTAGAATCTTCAAAAGAAGTTTCCACTAAGATGTTACAGTCACTCATATATATCTCTTAAGAATCTTTTATGAAATACCATATAAACATGCACAAGTATATTTTAAACATAAAATTTTGGGAGAACAATTTTAATTTTAGGTAGTTATATACTCAAAACTCATTTGAAAAATACATAGTAAATAAATTATTTTATAAGAATTGATTGAAAGTTAAGAAAGATAAAATTATAATCGTATTTATTGAAATATCTAACTTTTGTTAAAGTTAACAAAAGCGAAATAATTTCCTCGGAAATGGAAAATCCAATGATATTGAAAGAAAATTTAAATTACATAATATTAGAATAATCCAAAGATTTTAAAGGTAAAAATATGCATACATATGTTTTCTTTTATAAAATATGTCCCTTCCATTGAAAGACCAAACACAATGTAACGGAATAATGGAAACAACTGTTTATGAACTAGAATAAGTTTTAAAAAAATTTTGGCTGCATAACTTAAAACTAAAAGCATCATCCTTATATCAGAATAACATGAAGTTCTAATGTATTGTACATCACTACTAGATACTTGTCATTTCTCGATTACGCTGTTAGCATAAATAAAGCATTTGATAATTAAGTAAGTTTTATTCAAAAGTATATTCTAGTTTTATTTAAGAAATATAACTATTTTATACATCTTCAACTTATTTATTTGTATCCGTAAGAAAATAAATAAAATATAGCCATGTCTGAAAATATACACTACAGAAAATATTAGTTGTAATTCTCCATTTTAGAACAACTTGAAGCACTAAACATGCAAAGAAATTAAAACATAATGCAATTTAAGCAAAAAAGGTTAAATAAACCCCATATAAATATATTTAAATTCTGAAATTTAATTTAATGAAACATTATATTCATTGGCAGTATAACGTGTTTCTAATTTTGAGTGACTAAGAAACTACTTAAGAATTGGTGAGGATGAAATATTTTTTTATATTCTAAATTTATAGCTCGTTTTATTTATTTTACCGCCATTACTGACTTGTTCTCTGAGCTCAGATAGTATTTAAATATGAATTTGTGAGGAATCCACTATGCTTTTCTATTAATTGAATTGGAAAATAACATACCATATTATGTCTCTTCTTCTGTTCAAGAGGAAATTCCAGTGAGGGAGTAAGCGTAAAGGCGTCAGTTATGAACAGAGAAGCGGCAAAGAAAAAGTTTTTAATTAGTTTGTTGGCTTCAGTTTTCCGTGGAAGTAATTCCTTTTACTCGATGACTCTTAAGACGTTAAATTGTTCTGTAACAATTATCCGATTTTGTTTCAAGAGTAACAAAGAATATATCTGATAATTGCGTAGTTTCTGTGGAAAGGGAGACAGAATTTGCACGTTTCAATTAAGCGGCTTTTGAAACAACATATTTTGAATGAATTATTTCAAGTTTCCCTTTATTCTGGAATTAATTTAATGGTCTATTTTTCCAAAGAATTTTTGTCTGAAAGACACAATAAGGAAACTGACTACGTATTTCTATTTTAAATTAATTATTTAAGAGAAAACAATCTGCGTTAATATTAAGTATATTTGTTAAATTTTAAAGAATTTAACATGGATTTTAAATAACCAATGACACATATTATGTATTCTTATTCAGAATAGTTATCATTAATACGTAATTAATTTGTAAATTTAGTTTTTTTAAGATTTAAACAGAAATTTTTTATTTCAAAAATAAAAGTTTTAATGCGGAAACTATATCTTTAAGGTGATATTATCTATGCAGAATGAAGTGCATTTTTGAATTAAAAAAATTAAAAAGAAAGGTTGTGATGAACCATCATTTCAAATTATTTTCAAATATTTTATGAAAAATAACAATGAACTGTAACATCGAATGAATACTGTCTAAACAATTTTCAATTCTTTACCTATCAAATATTACATCTCATCATCATAGTTAAAACTATTCGTCATCAAAGTACTTCATATCTTACTATCAACTTGTGTGAAATACATATTTTTTCTGAAAGTCCGTAGGTTCTTCCAATACGTATCTATAAATAGCAGATTTTGAGTATAATACGGGTTAACAGTATGCATATAAAATGTTTTGCCCTAATTACAAATTAAAAAATGTATTCTTTCACGTTAAAATACATTTCATTTTTTTAACGATTGAATTACTCACATGCAGATTCTATGCAACTTTAATAATAAAGTGTATGCATAGAAACTGAGATCATAACATCATTTAATATTTAGGAATTTTGATAATTCTACGTGACAATAGTAGCATGTTAAAATAATTTTTTCCGCATTACATTTAATTTGCTTTAATTTTCTATGTAAGACTAGTTACTTTATGCATATATTTAAACATGTATTTTAGGAAAATTTTATTTAAAGTTTAAAAAAAAATAGAAAAATATAATTATACGCAGTAAGAAAGTAAAATCCACAAATTATCAAAACGTATAAATACATTATAATACTAACAATTAATTATTTGAGAGATCTGCCTACATATTATTCATTGAGCAATTTTTTAATTACATCCTTAAAATAATTTTATGACTAAATGTAATATTACATTTTACAAACAAAAAGGGATAATAACTGACGAACCCTTAAGTTGTTAATATAAATTCAAGGTATTGAACTCTCCTGAGAGATTACTTAGTACCTTCCTAGCAACACTTTTCAACAGACTTAATTTCAATGTGCGCAATTTCGCACCTTTGTGACCAGTTTGACGGTAATGTAAATGCCCAGAATATCTATTTAAATATCTACAGTAGATAGATTAGACGTAACAGTTTACGAAGGGAATTTGAAAATAAGCTGTTGTCACTACAGAAATCAATTTGACAAGCAGTGTGTTATATTTGGGATACCACATTGGAGTTTCTTTCTAAATATGATGCTGAAGATTTATATTCTTGTACAGATTTAGACCTAGCCTATCTGAACCTTAAAAATATTTTTTTTTGATTTCTCATAAATTGAGTAGTTGAGAAATGGTATTAAGAGGAAAACCCATAATTTATTTATTTATAAAAAATAATAAGGAATATAATTTATTTTAAATAGTAACATAGAAATTATTGACAAATTCAGGAAGGGGACGTAGAACTTAATCCATAGATATGCTCATATATATATGTTTAAAACTCAATATATTTGGGTTTAAGATAAGAATATCTCTTATATATTCAATGTTGCTAAAGAACATAATTTGGAAAATCGACAAAATACGTGTAAACTTTAGTGTAAAAAATAACTTTTCCCATTAAGTCACATATTTCATGATAATTATTTCAGGAATTAAATTCATTTTTTTTTTGAAAATAATGTTTAATGTTCGTAACTCATATGAGGAGGAAGTAATATAACTTTAATATATATGTTATCGCACGAAATTTTTTGATTACTTTTAGTTATTCTCACAATAGGTAGAAATAAGTTTATCATTATTACTGCTAGAATGACTAATTTTTTGAACTATTTAGAGCACCGTTAGCTGTCATTTTGAGTGCAATTATAAATTGAGAGCAAATACCATTATAAAAAATAAAGTAAGTTACTTTAAGCAAATTAACTTTTTATTAGTAATATTTTGTACTGCATAAACTAAAATACCTTAGTTTTCAAAAGTTAAATGTATTCCAATTTTTCATTGACATCTTTAACACACAAATTGCACAAAAGTGTTTATTTCACCATTCTTGAGGCATTTTCCAGAAGCGGATTTAACAATTGAGGAGCACATATTTTTGTTCCTGATTTGGCATCATGAATAATGACGACGTTCATTACTCATATTTTTATAAGAACTAGGAAGTCATGCATGCTGCTTTCTTGGCATTCAATATAAAATTCTCTGTTTTCTAAGAAGAATCAAACAAAGGAACTTAGAAAAAATTCACCTTAGTTACATGTTCTAAGTAAAATTAAGGAATTTATAGTTGCTATAATTAGAATACTAGGAAAAATATGAGAAAGCATCTCGAAGCCGTCCACAACCCGTACAAAAATGATTGTTTTAGGAGAGCCGATTATCAGCTATTTTAAAGTTTCTATGCGTAGTGCAAAAGACATAGTCGTTTTTTTTGCTTACACTGGTAAGCAATAACAAGGTTTTGAACAATCACCAGAATTTTTGATAGGAGTTTCTTAAAGTTGTACCTTTGTAAATCAGTGGCAGCTCTCTTCTATTCTGACATATATCTACTTCAGAAGTTTCTTTCGCCAGTAAAAAGCCCGTAACTTTCTGAGATGTAAGCCCATTAACTGTTGTCTCATTTCTTCCCTTATAAACAAATATATATTTATTTATTTTCTAACACCAAATTTAACGCTTTTGCCATTTTAAGTGTAAATTTATCTTATTTAAGATTAGTTGAGCGAATTGATTTATCATCAAAAACCAGGATCTCAAAAATATCTTTGAAAATATTTGTGAACCCTTCATTGCAAAGAGGATTTATCGAAGTTTTAACTGCTTTCACAATAAATCATTCAAATCTTCAATAGTACATTTCACATCTTGTGTGAACAGGCTCTATTAAAGCATTCAAGAAAATGCTCCTTTAATCCAATTTATTTGATTACGAGCCTCTTAAATCTGACACTTAAGAATATGCTTCAATATGGATTAAGAAAACAGCAAACATCAAGAGAGATGAAGCTTCAATTCCTTTAACATATTTTCTTGACATATGGAGTTCATTCTGTTTGTTAAGTTCATTATTTTCTTAGGCATATATCGAGACGCAATAAAGCTTGCATCAGGAATTTGCCATTAAACTACACTTGAAGAGCTAAGATTATCTGGAGACATAATAATATTTTGAGCAATAAATTTATCATACATTTCTTTTCATGAATTCAAGCATTGTTCAGAAACTTCCCTTCCAGAAGAAATTTTGAAACTGAATAACTAATTTTGTTAATAACACTGCAATTTTCATCGAGTGTATGAAAAGGGGCGTAAACACTCATCAATATTCGGTCCTTTTGTAAGAAGTATTAAGAAATAGCTGTAAGACACGTGCAAATATCAATAGTTGCAAAAAATGTTAATGATTCACATTCACCTACAATGGCTCTGCAAATAGGAATATGTGTGAGTGGAGTAGAAGAAGAAAGGAAAGATGAGGGTAAATCAATAGCAGATTTTTTTTTTCTTTTATGTCTATGGTGGTATTTTTCACTGTTCGGTGTTTCTAAGTAGAACATTAATATATATACACTTGTTATGCAATATCGAAATAAGAAATTTTGATCTATTTAAAGATGCCAAAAATGTAATAAAAGTCACGACATTTATTGTCCTTTTTTTTCTTTATATAAATGTTTTATGAATAATCGTTTCTCAAGATAGTTTTTCTTTCAAACTGATCATTCCTTACTTTGCAATGTTAACAGCTCAAGAAGAACAAATTAATTATCTTCTAAATGAAATTCGTTAGAAGGGGCAAATAAAAATAAGAATTTTCAACATTTTTTAGCATAATTCCTATACGAAAATCCAAGAGGATTTTTTAGTAAATGTTTGCTTTACGTACAAAAATAAATAAAAATCTTTTATCAGATTTATTTTAGGATATCCAGTAGCATTTAAATGAAAAACAATTTTTGATATTTGTGAAATTGTGACTCGGCATTCTATAAATGATATAAATATTGATTGTTTTCATTTTATTTAGCAATGTTCTTTTTATTAATTTTTTTACTGTTAATGTATAACATATGTTTATGTTAGAATTGGAAGGTGAAGAAGAGAAATTGAAAAGTGGAAACTAATTTTGTAACTTTACCTAACCACCTTTTCAGAAAAGTCAGTAATTTCATGCAATACTTTTTATCTACGAATTTTGAAAAATATGTTTTATTTTTTTCACAATCATAATTAAAGCATTTTACTATCCCTCTTTGGGAATATAGTTTTCATTACTAGTGACCATTTGTTAACATCTGAGGTTCTGTTTGTAGTACAAATATCAAGCTAATTTTAATTAATAATTTCTTAATATGTTTTCCTTTTCAACATGTATTTCATAAAGACCAACATTTTGAAATTATAGGAAGCAAATAATTATTAATTGTTTTTGTTATTACTTTTTTACAAAATTAACAGACTTATAATTATTTTCAATAATTTTTCCTGTTAATCAAGTGCAATTAATACTCTAAAGCGATCAACTATTTAAAATAATGTTATTATATGAAGCTGCTATTACTATAAATAAACACATGTAGCTAACATTTTTAAATGAAATTTTAATTTATTTGTATCATGTTGTATGATCATTAGTTTTTTTTTTTTTTGTAATATTTAAAAATTAAAATAAATTTTCTTGTTTGAGTTTTTAAATGCTACGACTTCCTGAACTACTTACCAAACACTACTATATTTTTCTCATGTAAAACTCGTGTAAAAAATTAGAAATCCGTTTGACAATATAACAAATACCACAATTTTCGAAAAAAAAACCTCGGTTCTTACGTGTAAGAACTTACTCTTTCACCAAGTAATACGTACTTATACTTTCAAGAAGTTAAATGCACTTGCAAGCCCCTGAATGCAAGTAAGCGTATTTAAGCTCCGTATCTTCCAATACGGTGCTTAAATGTACTTACAAATTCACATCATAAGATATCATTGTAAATAGTTTGGATCATCTTGTAATATACCTGTCATTATAAAAAATGTCCGATAATCTGTTCAAACCTTTTAATATCATACAAACCAAAGAACTCAGAATTGCATTGGACTTAAGAAAATGGACACCAAACATTGCACTTTTACTAATAGCTGTATATGATATACTGTCGGAGAAAATAAGAAGGCTGATGAATAAATTTTTATCTCTGAAATTTCAAATTGTGACTTTTTATTTCTACATCTCAAAAGTCCTAGTAATTTTGATCTAAAAAAATTATGGAAAGATTCAAAAACTATATCTTAAATACTTTTGATACATTAAATATTAATGTGGATCAAATAGTGGCCATCCCTATATCACTGTATATTCAGAGCTTTCAAGTGAAATTTACACTAATGAATTTGGATTTCAGGACAAACATTTATCTATTTCTGTTATTAGAGGATTATTTATGAAAAAGTGAACAATAACAACCCGGATTATTTCATAATAGCTACGAATGCTTCAAAATATCATGACGTAACTTCTATAACTCGAATAACGACAACTTTCTAATTTGCTTTCAATATATAAATTCCTTTAATACTATATTTTCAGCTGAAGTACTGACCATATTCTAGGTTTTAGACTATTTCGTACAGTTAAATAAAATTGTTAGATAGTCAATATATGCTATCTGCAATAAAAATTATAATTTACTTATTTCGTATTAAATCACCAAAAGTTAATCATAGATTATACTGAGAAATATTTATTTTTTTGCATTTAATACTCAAATTATACTACTTTAGATTCCGGGACCTTCGGAATGTTTTTGGAATGATCAGTGGAAAGACTCTTGAAAATGGTGGCAGTGTCCAATGTGTACTCAACAGTACAACATCGACTGTATTGAAGCAGAAGTAATCAAAAGCAAAATTTACAGAAACAGATTGAAAAGAATTAATATAAATTTTTACTGAAGTAAATATTTCAAAGATGTAGATAACGTTCAGACCAATGATAAAATATCCAGATGGATAAAGAATAGAAGGGAGGAATTTCTTAGCACTCGAAGTATCTGCAGAAAGATCATAACTGCTGATCTTTTACACAAATTCCATCGGCAGGATATTGACTTATAATAAAAATAACTCTAACAGTAATCACTTCTGGAATATATTCAAGTTAGATCCACAATGCAGTATTACTTTCAAAGATGTTTTGAAAATGACAGTCGCTAGTAAACGAGTGTTCATTATATTTCTGCGGAAATTTAAATACTTTGATATCGACTGAGTGAGAAGGATCTTTTAAAAGGAAAAATAGCCTTTGCTGCTCTATATCCTTCAAAATCCGATAAATCAACAAGGGCTATTGTTGAAATGCCCAAGAGAACCGAACTCCTGAAAAAGGTTTTAGAGCTACAAACCAGACAAAAAGTTTCCTGGGAGACAGCCCCACCCTCCACTCTTATTACTTAATGTCATAGAAAACTTGTTAAAAATAAAGGGTAAAATATAACAACATCTGTTGAAATAAATAACGTAAGATTACATAATTGTTAGATACAATTACTTAAATATAAACTTAAGAAGAGTTACAACTAGAAAATTGCGATAGAAGAATAAAAAAATCTGCACATTTTCTTGTAGAAATAAAATATATTACTGGTGGTGATAATAGCCTAAATAGAACGATACAAAAAACGTCCACAAATTCATGTTTTTGTGTATTAGACAAAGCAATATACGAAGAACGCAATAAAGAAACTTAAGCTATTTAGGGAATGTTATCAAAAGTGAAAACAATTCTTAAAGTAGTTGAATAAATTTGTGAAAATAAAAAATATAGAAATTTAACTTGAAATACGAACAAGGGCTTCAGTCAATTAGATTTTTCTTAGACAATAAGACAACAAAAGGTAAAAATGGGCAAGAAAATGCATAGTAGTCAGTATATCCAAAAGAGCAATAATAATACATATTTGTATTTTTCAAATTAAAAATAGTAACTTAAAAATAAGGAGGATAATTCCAGTTAAGATGCCTGTAAAAAAACCTGAATTGAAAAAAAAAAAAATAAATGTGGTCTTTAAATGTAAGATTGGACTCGAATTCCGGTATCTTACTATTTCAGCAATTGCACTCCTAGTCAGAAAAAAAAGCATATTTTAAAAGTTCTTAACCATGTGACACCGAGGTGCAGGAATTTTGAATCCTGTCCCCAAGTATTGTAAATAATTCAGTAATTTCATTGTAATTACCTTCGACATGGTTCTGAACCCAATATAAGTTGTAAAGACCAGAATATGTTGCTAATTTTTCTCTAATGGTATTAATAAAATGGTATAATAATTTTATTATAACATGGCTATGATATCTTTCTGGTGTTCGGTAGAAGCATTATGGATAATAAATTGTCGGTTTAAATATCATTAAAAATATGAGAAACGGCCAACAATGCAGAAATCTAAATACTGAGGGATCGACCAAGAAAATTGAATTATAAGAATTCAGGTTAAATATGTAGATTATGTTTAGAACATACTGGAGGAAGACTTGCATATGAGGAATCCAGTTTCGGATCCAATCCTTGATTCTTCGGTAAAATTTCCAAAGAGGAAGGGCCCTTAGTAATTGTTTTAAGAAAAATAATTCGCTTTTCCGGACGAATAGCTTTCAATGAAATATTTGAGTCGATTGAGATATTAAATGAGTGCTAAATACTTGAATTATGCTGCTTCTAAATTTGATACTTAAGAAAATGAAATTTTAGAATTTGGTGAATGGTGGCAACACGGTAATTACAGGGTTGGTATAATTAAAGTGATTCTATTTGGATCCCTTTGAAACCCATTCAGCTAATCAGATTTTGATGAAAAGTAAATTAAAATTAAAAGAGAATCATCAACTAAATTAAACCAAACTATTTTCACAAAGAGCGAGAGAAGGAGACAGAAAGAGGTGTGGAGAATTGTAGAATCATGTTAAAAAAGATACATAAAATTATTTATATATATATATATATATATATATATATATATATATATATATATATGCCTTTTTAGTCAGAAAGAACAGGAAATGCTGGAATAAATTATTAAGCCTTCATTTCTCGTTTGGCAAGTGTGGGATATCTGAAACCGAAAATTGACTTAATATATTTTATTTATTTATTCTTTAAATTTATGTTCGTACTTTTTTTCCATAATGACGAAAACACGTACCTTAAAAAAATTATCCCCAAGCTCTAGGAATAATATTTAATATTTTGAAACTGATTTCTTTTAACAATAGTTTATTTCACTTATCGGCGTTAGAAAATTAAAGCACACTAAGGAATTGTTTTCTTTTCCAATAGTATTAACATAGTATAGGATTGTTATAATTAAAATGACCCTATTTTGACCCCTGTAGAACCCATTCTGCCCTACGGGATTTGATGAAACTTGATATATACTTTATATAGAACAAGGGGTGGTGGGAATATTTCTCCAATAAAAAATACTTATAATTTTGAACACTAGCTGACGTTTTTGGAAAATTCGTGATAGAAATTTGTCACTCATATAAAAACACTTGCAGTCAGACCCAGAAAATCAATATGCGTACCTTTGTTATCATTAGTAATGCCCTTACAGAAGAAAGATCAAACTTTACTGGCAAAATTGTTTCATCGGAACGGCAGCAATAGCTTAGCTATACTTCATAATTATTGCTATTTAAAAGGATTGCGTAAAGAGGCTATTTCAAACTATTGTTTCAAGAATATTGTTATGAAATTTTAAGAGACTGGAGACTTGAGTGTGCCATCAGGAAGGGCGGATACCGGATGCGATCGAAATTGTTGAAGATGTCGCTACTACTGAGGTTGAAATAGCCTCCAAATCCAGCTATTCTTCAGCAAGTGCTTCATTGGTATGATGAGTGTTGATGATTCCGTGGTCGACAGTACGAAAACTTCTGCGATGTATTTTAAAATGGAATCTGTATAAAGTCCATTACTGCAAATGCTGCAGCCTCAGGACTACAAAACACTCTCTGATTTTACTTGCTGACTTTTGATGAGAATAGAAATTGATGTCACGTGGCTTTGGAATATTCTACTGTTAGATAAGGTGCACTTTTCTTCAAATGGAGCTGTGAATAATCAAAATTACCGCATATGGAATGCTTCACTTTCTAATGTCCTGCACCAAAAGCCATCGCATTCTGACTACGTGACTGGATGTTGGGATTTACTGCTGAATTTATTCTCGGACAATTTTTCTTTGAAACTTTCACTCCTTAAGATCCTAAATCATGCTCTACTACGATTATATATATCAAATAACATCTTGGAAAGCAGATCATTCCTACTTTACAGGAGCGGCAATGTTTCTAGACCACTGTTTTTATGTCAGATTAAGTAACTCCCCACATTGAGCACCAGGTCAAAAAACTGCTTCTAGCTAATTTTCGCTACAATTGTGTTTTTTACAGAGCTTCTTCGGATGCCTGTCCTTTTCGTTCACCCGACTTAAATCCCTGTCATCTCTGTTTGTAAGAATTCCTATAAGACCAAGTATATGGAGGAGGAATCAGAACATTATCTGAAAGGAAAGACCGCATTATTCGCCATGTTTCTGGAATCTCTGAAGAGTTTCTTCGCGCTACCATTGAACACCGGATAATATGCTTCCAATACGTAATTGATGTCAGTGGAGCACACATTGAGTATATTTTCTATATTCCAATTATATTGACAAATTTTTGTTCTTCTTAGTGTACCATAAGTCTCCTAATGGTCCAGATTTGGACTATTTCTTATTGCAGAAATCGTTTACCCACTGTCCATATATAGCAACCTTTTTCTGATATGCCCCCATAAGACTTTTAAAAATTCTTATGCCTCCAAAACAATTATAGATCCCCCCCTTTTTCTAATTGCCCCCTTAAGTATCAAATAAAATTCTTGTGGGACGTAGACTATTTTGAGAAACATTGATATAACGTATATTTATAGGAGTTTCTTGAAAATTCAATAACTAGAACGGTTTCTAGAGGGGTCTGAATAGCCTTACTTTAATTATAACCATCCTGTACCTACAAAGCAGCATATGTAGAATACTAATAGTGCTTGATAATTTTTAATAGATAAATTATCTTAATGAAGTTTAAGTCAGTATTTTATTCGGAAATGAGACAGCGAACGAAGAACATTGGACCGTGGGTTATAAGGGTCCAATAAGAAGAAAAAAATATCATAATTTATAATTTTTAAAAAAAATTACAGAAGGAAATGTCACTATTAAAATTTAGAAAGAGTGTATAAATTTCTTCTTTAAAATAGTTAAAAGAGGGAACAATAGAGTTGGCATCAGAACACTTAAGTATAAAGAAAATTTAGAATTGAAATCTAGGAATTGTTTATCTTAAAAATAGATTTCGATTGAAAACTGCCATAACAAATTTCCATGTTTCTTATTGACTGGCATCCTATCATAACCGAGACGATATTCCAATTCGCCTTCTACAACCTCAGTTGCTTCAAAGGTTAAACAATTATGATCTGGAACTATGGAAGTTCTTGAAGAAACAACTACCAGATTACCAAACTCATACGCCAGGCCTTCTGAATGACATATAGCTTAGATAGACTAACGTGCATTATCCTCGCTAGACGGCAGGTCTTGAGTGTCAAAGCCTCTACTCGATGAAAACAACAACGACCGCAAGTTTGCGACCATTATTATATGGTTAGTACGATCATCGGCTGACCAAATACTGAACAGATTACTTTATCGGACGGAATAATTTTATTTACAAAGTTGCTACAATTGAATGTTTGTGAAATGATGTAAAATGATTTTTTTATGTAAAATCTCTTAAATGATAGTAATTTGTCCAAAATAAAGCTTATTGGGTGAATATTGTTTGCTTTCATCATTTCAAATAGACATAAATTATTTACCGACAATGTAAATGAAAGTTTTCACAACATTATTTAGGGTAAGTGAATATATGAAAAATCAGAAACACTTCGCCAAATCAAAATTGAATTATGATGTATTTTTTTTTTCGATACTGCCCCAAAAATATCATTATTTATTTTCAAAAAACGATTACAAATACTGAAATCAAATTATCTCTAAAACAGAGAAATCAGATCCTTTTAGCTGGAAAACTCACTGATTCTTCCAGTACGTATCAAGGACTAAGATCTAGCAAGCTCATCCTACCTACATACTGTAATTCTGAATTGGGCTCTAATTTTAGTTTCGGTATTAAATTAGATGGTGGTGGTGGCTCCGTGAGTGGCATTGTTCCGATCGTAATTTTATTTCACATTTAAGAGCAAATTTCTAGGTTATGGTAACTAAGGCACAAATAGCTGAAACACTTACAGTACATTACACATAATTACGATCATAGTAAATCCCTAGAGGGGTCATTTTGCAGATATTGATTATAAGTGCAGAACTTTCGGGGCTATTGAAGTGCAGCTCCATTTTCTAGAGAGATGTGTAATTTTACAAAAATATGAGTTTTGCTTCATTAATTGAAGTGCACAGATATGACACTTGTTAATTATTTGTTTCACTTCATATCAATCATTATTAATTATGTGAGTTTGTTAAACAGGTTGTGGAAAACGACTTACCGTAATAAATATAAATTGCATTGCGATTTTTGAGCTGTAAGTATTGTTTGAAATTTTCTAGAATGAAAGGGGGGGGTACATTCTTTTTCAGGGGTCCAAAATAAAGTGTGTCTATAGAAGTTAACATTGTATATATGTTTAACTAAATTTTCAAATGATTGTAGCTTAAAATTATAAGAAAGTGAGCATCTGCCTCATTTATTCTCTAATAGTAAAGCCTTTAGACAAAACATCGAATTCTTCGAATCTCAATTGAAAAAAAAAACCGTTTTAGGCATTTCAATCCAAGCTAAGTATTGAGTCAACAAACTGGGGAACAGTTTCCGTTAGGGTTTGCAATTGAGGCTTTGGAGATTTAAAATTAAATTTCAAACCTTAATTTTTAAAATTTTATTACAAATGCAAATAACATCAAGAAATTTAGAAATTCTTTTAAAGCCATAAAAGAAATCCTTGCCACAGAAATTCGCATAAAAATGAGTTATTTTTAGTGTAGAGATATTTGTACCAAAAATATTTTCACTCGTTACTTCTCAAAATTTACTTGAGCACTCAAATTAGACAGTTTGATCAGGTACATGAACTTTTTTATGTACAATTTTACTTACAATTCTAAGTTAACTGAGATCCTTTGCAGTCGTTACTGATAATATATATTTTACAATAGCAAACTTGATTCACAAATGAAAACAATTTTGAGAGGAATGTTTCTCCAATATATATTTTATTATGTATATTTATAATGTTTAACTTCATTATATGCGAATTGCCTATGTATATC
Source organism: Nephila pilipes (assembly GCA_019974015.1). Lineage (NCBI taxonomy): Eukaryota > Metazoa > Arthropoda > Arachnida > Araneae > Nephilidae > Nephila > Nephila pilipes. The sequence goes on from BMAW01048044.1 coordinate 299,070, forward strand.
TTAATATGTGTGTAAGTTCTCTAGGTATTCATCTGAATTAGCTATATTCGTGTTTAATTTAAACTTTATGTCATTCATTACAATTAATGTTTTTAAATTTATCACGTAAGTCAATTATTTTGTTTCTTAATAGTTAGTGTGATTTTCCTTTTAATGTAATTTTTATAATGATATCAAACTAATATGCTACTGGCTGGATTAGTAAGACTTGCGGGCTGTAGTTTGGGTACACCCTGTTCTAATAGAATGAAGATGAGACTGATTGCTTATGGCTTAGAATAAATGCATCGCTAAAAAGATGAAATGACTTCTTATATATTAAAAAAAGGAAACTCTTAAAAAGTTATAAGCTATGAAGACATTTATAAAGTGGTATTGATATCAACCCAAACACACATTATAATATTTGTTGTTTTAATTCTCACAAAAATGTTAAAGTTCCTTTCCAGTCATCGTAATGGCTAAGTTATTGAAAAATAAATTTAGGTTTCACACATATTATATTACCCAAATAATATTATTGCATATGTTATTATTGCTCCATTTAATAATTTTATCTATATTATTTTTATTAGCACCACTGTATTGCAGAATGGAAATATTAAAGCAATTTAAAAGTTAAAATCTTTCAAAATAAATTATGTTTCATTCTTTAGAAAACAGCTTATTCTAAATTAAATAATATTAAATACTTTAAACATTATACAGCCCATTTCGGTATTTATAATAAATCATTTTTTTTTTCTTTTGTTGTAGACATTAGAGATAAATATGTATGTAATTTTAAATATTTAAAGTAAAATTGTCAGATTGTTAAGCAAAGTACTCTTAATATTAATATATTCTTCATTACATTTAATGACTCTTAAATACAAATTATTTTACTTTTAAGCGATTTAGTTTTTAATTCATTTATGATTACGTAGAAAGTAGGAGGATAGAGCATTCCTTAATTCTAACTTTATCAATATCAAAAGGAATCAAAAGTAACAAAAACAGAAAATAAAACAGGTTTATCAGTTCGTAATGGATCATTCTTGTATGAATTGAAACCTTAATGGAAAAATTAAGTTTTGAAGAGAGTTAATCAATGAAAATCATTAAGTGCGTCTAATCCAATTAAAATAATAGTTTTTCTTTTTAATAGAATTTTCATTACTTATTTTCATTTTCATAATATTTATTTAAGGCTGTTATTAAAATACTTTTTCATAATTGTTTTAAAAGAATTTTGTTAGCCACCATATATTATTCATTTCTTTCCATTTTACTGGAACATTAATCTATCAAGAGAGATAACATTTTTAAATTAATTTTTATTCAGAAATTGTCTAAATAAAAATTGTGTGTGTTTTATATTTTGAAGTTCAATCTTCCATTACATTTATACAATAATGATGAAGGGATTATTTTTAAATGTTTTTCACCTTTTATACTGTCCTCCTACACCTAAATTGTTTTCGATGAATAAAATATGAATGACTATATTACGAAAACACTATTGCAAACAAAATTAGATTTTATTGCGAGATTCCGCATGCAACATATTCAAAAACAAGTGAATAAATAACTAGACCTTTTTACACAAACTCTGCAGGCCGCTAAAATTGGTGCTTTGCAGTAGTTATTTGGAAATAAGGCATGAATCAATCGCCAAATATTGCGAAGTCGATAAACATTCAAAAATTTTAATATCACTGCTGTCCACAACTATATACTAATACATTATGTAAAATATAGCAAAATAATATGTATTGTAATGTATAATTATTTTTAAATTTCAATGAGTACAATAAAATGAACATTTTTCTTGCCAATTACTGTCTTAATCAGTAAAATATACAATTTAGTTATAGTTTGTTTCAAGATGCAGAAGTTAGTTTTAATTTTTTTTTTGTCTTTTCCTAATATGATCTATATATAATTCTATGTAGAAGCCAGGTTGTAATAAGTAAAATGTTTTTCTTTATGATCACCATTGCTGCAAGACTAAGATTATTTACAGTAAATTTCCAATATAATCTGTTGGTAGTCACCTAATCATAACGTTGCAAATGTTTCTCAAAATATGGTATAATTTTTAATACTCTGTTGCTTTTTTAATAAATCATCTGACAGAGTAGCTAAACTTGATTTTGTAATATTAGTTAAGGGTCTATCAATGAGAAAATGAGCAAATACCAGCGAATATAAATCATTTGTATCATAAGAAAATGATTAATATGTCTTGAATTTAAAATGTCTTCAACATCATTTGCAAGTTTATATATTTCTTAATATTGAAAATCTTTGGATTACAAATTACTTTTTTAAGGGAAATGTAAACGATTTAACTCTTGATTCGCAGAGTTACCAAAATGAAAAGCTCTAGGAAGAGTTAATTTCCAATAAATAGTTACTGACGTTATACAATTTGTCAATGTTTCAACATGATATTTAACTGAATTGTTATTATGTTTCAAATCAGGTCTAACCTTATAAAGTAGATTCTATTAATCGAAATTATTGTATCACATTTTCCTTGTTAAGATATAAATCATTTTGAAGATGCAATGGACGAATCTTCTTTCAAGTCCCAAACTATTTTTAAATAGATTGCGCGAGTGATAAAACATATGAAAACTACAATATATATCTTATTCTATGTGTATTTACGTTGATGTTTTATTCTTTTTAAAAAAGCCCACAAAAAACAAGACTAATTATATAAATAATGTAAATAATCCACGGTTTGTTCCATGCCCTATATCCTATGTATGAAACATTCTAAGCACACATTAATTATTTTTTGCGGTGTTTCTTCCATTTAAAGGTTAAAACTTATGTTTTACAAAATAAAGGATGGTTTGAACTCTAACGTAGAAATACGTACTGTAAAAAGGCTGCATTATAATTACTGTTAATTTATTATTTCTAGAAAAATGTATTGGAAATGTTTTATCATATGGTTCATTTCAATTTTTTAATTTACCTCCTACATGATGGACATTCTGTACATATATACAGTGATGGAAAGAACTCACCTGATATTATTCTTATTTCTTCTTTTTAAGGACTTTTATTTCATGAACATGCACTTTTACCTGAATTGTATTTATCTATTTTCTGCGTTCTATAACTTTTCATTTGTTAGATATCCTACATTTGTCTCGATCACAGAAGTTCTTATGTTACATATTTAAGAAAATTAAGTACATAAATAAATATTAATAAAATAATAGTTTTAAATAAATAAATAAAAGTTTTAAATAAATATTATTTATGTTTAAGACATCCTAGATAAAGAGTGTATTATTTATTGAAAATGAACTGATTTTTTCTGTTTTTACAACGTTTTTCTGAATTTCACTTGGTGTGTTTTCAAAAATTTGCTCCAAACTTGGCTGGTTTTTATTTATTATTATTATTATTTTATTTTTTGTTTAACTTAAGTCCGTAAAACGGAACAGGGTAGCCCCATTTAGCAAAATATCGCTAAGTAATTCTTGTCGCCAAGGGTGGTTGGGTAAAAATGCATTCCATTCATTTAATTTACCGGATGAATTAATTAATTTTAGTTAGTTTTAACGTTTTTATGTATTTCACTTGGTGTGTATCTGTCTGTGTGTGTATCACTGTGTCATCAAGTTTTCTATCGTTAATTTAACCAACTTCCCAGCAAGCTAGAGCTCTGAAATTTTGGGAACTGTTCTTACTTGCCTAACAATGCAATATTTAGATATTTGCATCCAGTTTTAACTAATATTTCAATAATTTTTTTAATAAACTTTGCCGCCATATAAAAACGTTGGTTTTTAATTCGAATTATTCTTTTTGATTTTAGCTAAATAAGACTAATCAGAGGTGAAACAATATTAAATTTAACATTAAAATTCCAAATAAACCTCAGTAAAAATTTGTCATAGTGACATCATAAAATAAGTTCCCAAAAGTTCTCGAGGATTTCAACCCTCAAAATACGGTAAACAAGATTAAGATAGGGCGGAATATGTTTTAATTTATAGTTTCTTGCTAAGATTAGTATTTTGTCACTAAATTATCAATGAAAGTTTTAAATTTATAAGGTAGTTTGTCTATCCACGCTAATGCGAGTGTTTAGTAAGTGTAACAGATGGTTGTACAGTTATTTATCTGAAGAGAAAATTAAACTCTCTCTGTTAAATGGGAAAAAATAAGACATGCTGACAATTCAAAACGAAGAAAGAACTGACTTTGTTTGGAGTAACTTTTTATTAATTGTAATACGCTTTATGAAAGTTTTGCAAAATCCAATTTAACATTGCATATAAAAAGTAGCATTGTATCAAGAATAAGATTCCTTAGTATACCCTAATATAGTAGCTTTTTAAAACGCATTAATCTAACCCCATATCGGACTTTTCGCTAGTAAGTTATCCAGATATCCAAAGAAGTAACAAATTTTATTTAATTGATTTTTATTGAATAATTTTAGATTTTATTGTTGGAGTTTTTGCAGTAAATTTGTTTCTAATGGGTTTGTTAATATTTATTTAAACATATATCTATAATACCTATAATTAAATCAACTTTATATTTGCGAAATCAAATTTTTAAACATATCTTCTTTCACTTGTTTTATAAGTAATATATTGTTCAAGATAAAACCTCAAATGGTTGGTTGGAAATCATTACATGCACTTCTCAGCCTTATGGATGTAGTTTCTGGCTTGAAAATTCCATGATGAAACATACATAAAAAAGTTACAAAAAACAAGACAGTATTATGCGTGATTAAATTTCATATGTCAATTTATAAAATCATTAAAATGTTTGTTCATTTAAAGGGGCTTTATTCAATTTCCAAAAATTATTATTTATTTTTCTAAGATATTTCGAGAGTAATCAATAGTATGAAATTCATCTTCATGAACAGACTTTTGAACAATGAAGTGACACCTTTTATAACGTTGGTATATTATCTGGAAATGGAAATGATAGAATAATCCTTCTTCGCTCAGAATTCAAGTATTAATTACTTCTTCAATTTTCCAAAAAAAATTATATAGTGAGTAATGCCACCTGCATGAGACTTAACACTTAGTACGCTTTTGAACTTATCGACGCAAAGCTACCCTTTGCGATAAATCCAGAAACACGTATCTCGAAATGTTATATTTCTTTATGCTAGATGTTTTCTCTTTTAATTATTTAAAGAATAATTATGTGGCAACCTAGAATCATGTGAACTTTAACTGTTTTATCAAACACAGAATCTGCTTACAATGAGCATTCAAGAATAATAAAGTTCATAACTTTTTATTTTGCATTTGGAGGAGATTAGTGTTTTTTTGCACCAAAAACTCATTGTGTGCCAAGAAAGAAGAATTTCCTTTACAAGTACCAAAATTAATCCTAAATCTTACAATATTTTTATTCATACCCAAACCCATTATAGGATTTTGTAGTAGTACTAACATCAGAGTAGACAAACAGTAAATTGTTTGTGAACTCTGATGTCTTAAAATTCGACTGACATCGCAATTCTACAAGAAGTGACATTGAATGAAACATCCTCTTTGATGATTTCAAACCTAAACGAAATCTGTTGAAAGCTCTATTTGTTTCGCTTTATTATATATATTTATTTTGGAAAAGGTATATGATATAAAATTTACATTCGCCTCCAAGTATTTTTGCTTCTTTTGAAGGTGAAGTTGGTGCTTAATGAGAATTTCAAATAGAATTTTTCTTCAATTATAAGATTCGTGAGTTCCTTTTAATTTGTCGAAAAATTCTATTTTATGTTGATGCAACAAATTGTACCTGACTGGACCAAAATGATATTAATATTTTTAAAAGTACAACTTGATTTTATGTAAGTTGTTAAGATGGTATTTTTCATAAAAAGCTTGTAATTTCTAGCGATGTGATATACCTGAAATACAGTCATTTTCAAGAAAAACGAATATTTATAAACAAAATTTGTAATCAATGCAAATTTAAGAGTATTATGTTTTGTTTCAATTTGATGTAAATTTAGTAATATTAGCCATTAAACGATTCATTTGAAAATTTTCCGAAATTCAATATATTTGAAGAAATTCATACTTTTATCCCATTTGTGACATTAAGTAGTATATAAACTCTTTCTAAGCTGTTATTTTGTTTGTAACCCAATTCTGAATAACATTATTTGTTTCCAATTTAACCAATTTTATACCTTTTAAGTTTCTATCATGAATACCAATTATTTTTTCAGATCTTTAAGCAATTACAAAAACAGATTCCTATAAATTTAAGATATTCATGATATAAAGATTTATAATCAAGCGAATGTTTTCAAATCTATCTCTCAAAATATTTATCAAGAATTCTAAAATACAATCTGATGTATACATTATTTAACATCTCTTGATAAAATGGAATGTAAATAAAACCATCTCTACACATGATTCAATGACTCATTATATCAGATAGCAGACAAATAAACTGAAATAGATTATTTCAATATTATCATCAAAATATGGAAAGGAAATTCGTAGTAATTTAGCATTTTCTTAATTATTTGTTTGCTCATTATTCTACAACTGAGGGTCATTAGACGAATTCTGTAGAAAAATAAACCTTTGCAAGCTATCTTGATATTTTTAATTTCTTTCCCCCTCCAATCAAAGAGTTGCAAAGGTTTTGAAAGTTCATCCCCTTTTAAGAGCAAGTAATATTCCAGTTTAATATTTTTAATATTTTAAAATAATCCTGAAAAATTCAATCTTATCTGAAATTCTGCACTATTTTCTGTGCAGCCATTGATACAGTGAAAGTGTGTAATTTGTTCATTTAACTTTTCAAACTACCTTTTCATTTCATATGCTTTAAATCTTGAATTATTATTCACCAATAAGAGAATCCTTAATGTCAAACACTTTAAATTATTAATTGCCCGATAATAACGTTACACGAATCAAAATGCTAGAAAAAAATAGTAATATATTTTAATCTAAAATCATTATCCAGATTCACTGTCACAAAATTAAACTTGTCTTGTGGAAGTGGATTGTCTCCAAAAAAAACAATCTTTCAAAAAAAATTCTACAATATTACGAGATTCGTAATAAGTCGTATACCAAACAAAAGTACTGATTAACTGAAAAGACAGACGATTTTGCTTCAATTTCGCCACGGTCGCTGAACCTGGCTCTTAGCGTTGTAGTCATGGAGACTGAGGCAGGAACTATTCAAGTATATATATATATATATATATATATATATATATATATATATATATATATATATGGTATACGGTTACATTTAATTTTCGAAAACTTGCTTAATGTTTTGATTAGTATTCCATAATAAAATAAAATTTACTTAAAATCAAATAAGGTTTGAAAGGAATGAAGAGTTTCATTTGAAATTTTTTTTAAGAAATTATACAGGTAGTGAAACAAGTAAACATTCTTTTTTAGTAGCTATCATCATAACATGTTCCAAATGTAATCATTATATATATATGTTCCTTAAAATTTAATTTAAAAATTTAGTTACTGTTTAGTATTCCCTGTATTATAAAATACTTTCTATGTGGATAAATGTGGAAGTATCGAAAATTCTTTAACATTGAAAGTTAAAACCATTTGATATATTTCAAATTTTCAATCATCAAGGAAGCAAAATATTTAATTTAGTAACTGATAATTGGAATATAATTAAGTTCCTAATTTTGTAGAAATGATATACTTACTTTTCTTACAAATTAGAACAAACCAGCATGTGTAAATAAAGGAGATAAGAGGTTTTATAAAAAAATCATTGTTATATGTGTAGAAAATTAATACATAAAATACCTTTTGAAAAACTAACACTTTATATTGCAAAAGAATAAAGACATAACTAAAAAGCAAAAAAGAAAAAAAAATCTTAATCCAGGAAGAAAAAAAACGAAAATATATTAAATTTGACGTCTTTCTAAATTGCATCTAATAGAAAATAATTTTAATCCAGCTGAATTCATACAAAGGTTTCATAAATTATAAACTAGACAGAAAGCTCTAAATAATGTTGCAAATAATGATTTCAGGTAATTGGAATTGGTGATCTCTCTCTGTATTAAAAAAAGTTACAAACTCTTAATTAAGTATTTTTCTTTCGAAAAAGAAACATTCTACATATTTTAACACGGAATATATAACTCATAATTGTAAAATAGTTACTCAATTTTTGTGTTTCAGACTATTCTCAAGCTATGACACAAGTTAAAATAATTTAAAACAAATTATAAGATACTATGAAAATTGTAGGAGTTTTGATGAATTTCTCGTTCTTATTGCACTTTGACTCAATGTCATTATCATGTACGTAAAAGTTTATTTTATGAGTTAAATCAATTCTTCGATTCCTTAATTTTTGAAAAAATGTTGTCTAAAAAATAAATTCTGGTGAAGAGGGAGCATGACATTTTTTAAAATTCAGTTTGAAGCATCGTTTTGAAGCTAGGAAAGTAATATATATATTTGTATATCGTCCTTATTGTTTGCTAGAGATTAAATATTATGATAGTAATCATCATTAGCTTTTGAAAAGGTCTTTTATAAATGAAACTTTACCAACCGATTAAAATTAATATTTTACAAAATGAGAAATTCCTTTGTTGCATTTTGGTGTATATAGTTATGCGATGTTTAACTGTTTTTAGGGAAAAAATTAAATTCTTCGCTTTTGAAAAAATAATCCTTTTTTTTTATTTTCTAAGGAAATGTTCTCAATTTAGTAGCATTATTCTTGCGTGTGTAGTAATGAGAATATAATTTGGCACTTTTTAAAGGAATTTTAATAACTCAGATTTAAAATAAGGTAGTAGATAAGTAAAAAAAACTTTATACTAAATTATATTGCTAAATACGGATATATTTTATTAAGAAATACTTTGTTATAAATAACTTAAAAATAAATATGATTGAATTTCGCTTACCTCATTTTTTTTCTTTCAATACCCTATAGAAAAAAATTCTACGTTTTGTCATTATGAATCTATCAGACTTAGTAATATATCAGATTTATTATGGACCATGAATATATGTATATATGATCTTATTTAATTTAAATTAGTAATTATCAAAATAGTTGAACAGTTTTATTCCTGTTTTAATTCCCTTATTCCTTGGTTTAAAATGTATATATATATATATATATATATATATATATATATATATATATATATATATATATATATGTGTGTGTGTGTGTGAAAATGTGTGTAATTAACAATTTATTGTACTAGGAATCTATTATACATGATGAATATTTTTCATGAATAACTAGATTTACAGGACTCCATTATATGATTGGTACGAAGGAAACATTATATCGAAGGATTTTTCTTTTGCGTTTTTTAATTTGTCTTTGTACCGCATTCTTTGTACCTTTCTCTCTTATATGTTCTTATATTTTCAGTTTTACACCCGCTGTATCCGTCATTATTTTATTTATAGTTTCTAGGATATTTTTTCCCTACAAATATATCTTTGTAAGTTAGACTTGTTCCTGTAGAGAGAAGTATATTTTGTATAGTTTGTCTTATATGTAAGGACTTTCAGGCGTGAAAAAACCAAATCATTTATTGTAACAAAGTCAATTATTATTTTAAAATATAAAGACACATATCAACTCGCAATTCGTTTTGCATGTACAGCTAATTTATAAAAATAGTTTCTATTTCTCACTTATTTTCATAATAATAAAAAAATAAAAATTTAGATTTCTGTTCTTTCTTATCTGGGACTTTATACTAATGATTCATAGTTAAAAATGGACCATTGATTTGTACCTTTTATATTTATATGAAGTTAAGTCATGCAGGGTGGAAAACAAAATAATGAGGAAAATATTTTTTTATCACTTAACATCTGAAATTCATTATTTAAAATACTGACCATCCCAAAATATTAAATATTTTTTGTATGAATTTCTATGCATAGGAATTACATGGGTCAATTACACTCAATGAGATAAAATGTCATTTCTGTTTATGATAATACAATTTTACAAGTCTGCTTACGGTGAAATGCTAAACACATTAATTTATTTGAAGAAGTATGAAAATAAAATATAAAATGTCTCATTTAAGCCGTCATGATATAAATTATAGAAAATATCTCTTACATTCATTCAGGGTAGGAAGTAATTGTAAAAGGAACAGTATCACATACCCTTAAATATGTTAAGTAAATGATTTTTGAAGAAAATAACTCTGATAAGGTTTCGATATTATTATGGTCTATGTAGAAATAAAATATTTTTAATTAATAACTATATAGAAATCAAATACATAACTAGACTATAACTTGAATCAGTTTAAATTTATTTCTTACTTAATTATTTCTCTAAATTTCAATTTTGTTCTGTTCTCTTACTATACATTTATTCATATCGTTTAGAAATCTTTACGGCAAGAGAATAATTTCATTTAACAATTTATTCTTAAAATCTTTAGGTATTTAATTAAACTAAAAACATGCATTCAATAACGGTATTATTTCGTTTTCTAGGTAAACCCACAAATTTGTTAATGAATAACAAGTTATTAATTATAAACTCGGGAATTGTTTTCAAAAAAATTAATGAATTTAAAACTGATTATAAGCTTATAATAGTATTAAAAAGTACATTGATGTATATATTCATTGATCAACTCATCAAATTTAAGTATATTCTACGTATAAAACTTAGAACATTGAATGCAAAAATAAAAAACATTTTTGGTAATTGAAAGGTCAACTGTTCCAGATGACTGGATTTAGAAGAAAAAACAAGAAATATTTTTCCAGAATGTTATGTTATATTATCAAAAGAACTTGAATAATTTTATTGTATAAATACTAGGTGAAAACTGGAGATTTCAAATATATTTGTTAATGAAATTCTCAAGAATTACTCATTTTATTCAACCTAACTGATTAACTAAAATTTTATTTACATCATTATGCATTTTATCGAAAATCGAAGGTATTTTTATGTCTATATTTGAGTGAGAAAAATTTCTTTCAATTTTAAATGTCACGGAAAGTTTCATTTTTATATAAAGAAGCATACCGTAAATTGATGCTTAATTTTGATTATCTGTTACTACTTCTCCCTATCTCAAATTTTTTAAATCATTTATGGAATTATGAATTCGAAACAAAACATGAGGATTAATTTTTGAACGAAACTCAGAACTTTCCAATTCATCTAAGTTCAAAACAAACGCCCTACAAATTAATATGAATAAAAAATATCAATAACTAATTTGTTATTTAATTATAATATTAAGTATTTTTAAAGTTATAAAATGTGGAAACTAGTTAAATACCAGAAGTATTTGTGTAGGTATACAATATTTTATACCATTAACCCGAATAAAATAAAATAATGCAAACGTATGTAAACAAAAAGTAAGTATAAATAAAATAAAGTATACTTTACAAGAAATACTTAAATGAAATGTTCTATACATTTAAAAGATATTGAAGCAAATTTGGCTGCCATAAAATAAGTAAAGTTGATATTGCTTTCCTTTGTTTAATTATATTAAATTACCAATATATGCACAGAATTGCCAATGTAAGTGTAAGTACTTTCGACAAAAATCTTTATTTCCAATTCATCGAACTTTTAAAAGCTCTAAAAGATTTAGAGTTTTTTTCAAAATTTCCTATCTTATATTTGAAAAAAAAATTGAAAGAGTTGCAAAAGAAAGTAGTTCTCTTATCTGCAATCACAGAAATATTTTCTTTTTTGTTCGCTGAAAACGGGGGGAAAATAGTAGGAATTTCATCAGAACTACTTTCAAAACTTTCATCCAGACATAAGTATTTCTGAGCCTTTCGGATTATACAGGGAGTTCTACAAGAAGGAATTTAGGAATCTTTTGGTTCAATTGAAGTATGCAAAACCTTAGATATTATATCCAACTCAAAAAGACTAAACTTTCAAAAATAATACATGAGCAATTTTAGAACTCTTCTTTAAATATCATTTTGAAAGTTTAAAACTCTAAAAGGAATTGTCTTTTTCTAAACAAGTAAATAAACAAACTATAAATAGATAAGTAATGATAATAAATAAAATAGATGTATGCCTAATCGATGATATTGCTTTTTTTGAAACAATAGCTTGGAATTAATTTTATTCTTAAGACCATAATGTATATTATAATAGTATAGGCTACATAAAGGAACAAGTAGGAAAATTAGAAACATTCTTATGCATTTTTATTAATAATAAAGAAGTAATTGGTGAAACTGCATTTAAAAATAAGGGTAATACTTACAATTATAAGAAAATACATTAACTAAAAGATATACTATATATTCCATTTTGTTTTGTTAGTTATTTAACAAGCATATTTAAAAGGTATACCAATTAGTTAATTAAATATAGGTCTCAATGTTGATCTTAAGATATTTGCCAAATTATCTGGACTGAATCATTGATATTGCTAAAAAAATAAGAGAATTGTTTTAACAATCGTAGGATGATATATATATTTTTGAGCATGTTGGCACTTTATAAATACATAATGGATATATGTGTTTTTTCAGTAAAACATAGTAAATGCATTGATTTAATAAGACATAAAATAGAACAACATTTATTTGATAAGTAATGATAAGTTTACTTTAACAAATCACAATAAATCTAGTAATAAAAATGTTTTGTCTGGAACATATAGCCAAACTATAGCTGTAAAAGAGGCCTTATAACAACGTTTGAACTCCAGTTTTTAGCATCATTTTTTAAAATGTTTCATTAATTTATGCATGTAGAAAAATTTGTAATAACACATTAAAAGAGCAACAACAGTAAACTGTTTCATTGACTTTAACTGTATTAGTTGAATGAATTACTTAACACATCTGCAATCTCACATTCAAATAAGATTTTTCAATTAACTACAAATTTACAAACGTCAAACATTTAATTTAAAATCTTTAATTTCTATCGGATATCACAAAACAAAAAGTAAATATTTGAAAATAAATAAACAAATGAAAATGATGTTGTCATTAGTAATAAAAATAATGCATTAGAAAGAGTCTTTGTTTCTTCTTTCATGATTAAATACTAAGAAGGTAAAATTTTTGTGATTTCTTATTTGGTATATAAGTTTCTGTTATTCAAAAATATGAGTTGTTTTTTGTTAGTTCAGTTAAATGATTCTTATCAAAGCATATTATTCTACTTAAAAGCTTTGTTATTTGAGAGAATGTTTAATAGAAAGCTATAAAGAAAATAATTCAGAAAAAAAAGTATATATGTAAGATTTTAAAAATAATAAAATTAATATTTGAAAAGGATTTCACATAACTAAGATACAGGGTGTTTTCAAAACTTAACATCATAACTTAAGGGGTGATAGGAAACATTTAAATAAGGAATTTTTACAATTCATTGCAAAGGCGGAGAATAAGTGATTAACCGCGAGATGACGTTGTAATGAAAAACATAAATCCTAGTTTTCTAACTTTAAGGAAGTTGACACCCTTTCCACATACTTTACTTTGCCCTGTCTCTTGAAATCATTGTAGAAATGATGACGTGTAAGAAAACACATTCTTTTAGCTTTCCATTCCAGAGCATCGCTTTCTCTACGCCTATGCATCGTATGGTAAAAAGTGATTGCGTAGATGTCTCCTATGACGCCTTAAATTTTGCCCATGAGTATCTTAACACAAAGTATTTAGCATCTAACAAACTCTATTCACAACATGCTTTGAATAGCAAGCCTTTTGGGAAAAGTAAAATACGTGTTTCTGAAAAACTACTTTATCATTCATATACTTTTATAATCAAGATTCCAGAAACTTTGCATTACATTAGGAGACATACAATGAAACTAGACATATTTTTAAGCACTTATTTTTATTAAAAGAAACAGTTA
>BMAW01048044.1:313048-329270 GCA_019974015.1 Nephila pilipes
TATTAATACAAATATTTAAGAGGCATTCATTATATGTGTTTAGTAACTCCTTTCTTTCCTTAATAATTTAGTAAATAAATGTATTTTCAACCCACACAAGATTCTAGATTTGATATTTTCTTTATCGAATTTGATAAAAATGTTACTTAATTGAATTGTTATTAAATATATTTCTCAGCACGTGAAATATTTTACCCATTCTCTGACTAAAGTAAAATAATTTAAATGCATTGTGGTATGTTTTGAAAACTGGGTCAGCCCTGCGAAGAACGTACTTTATTTCTTAACAATGCTACATATTCCTCCATTCTATCCAATATAAAAGCGAAGATTTTGCCATTCAATTTAAAAAGCTTTTTTTAATCTTTTCTCAAATAACAATGGTCTGTAAAAAAGACGTCACTCAGTTTGAAGAATTTTATTTCCTGACAGATGTTCGCAGCTCAAGCAGCGCAATTCGCTCGTTTTATAACCAATAAAATACCAATCATCCAATAGTCTTTTCCTTACAACTTTATTTGATCCACGTGTTCAGAGAATTTTGCTATAAATAAGATAAAACTTCTATGTGTGATTGCAGCTTATAGATTTGCTATCATTACGACTAAATATTAGATAAGAAAATTTACCATAGATACACACTATTTTAAATGACTTGAAAGCTTTTATTGGTTTCTATTTTCTTTCAGTTTTCTAAACTTGCCCCTTTCTTACATCTGAATTTAGATATTGTTTTTAAAATAAAAGTAAAGAAACGAAATAAATCATAAGAAATAAGGAAACAAAATTAATACATTTAGTGGGAAGTGCATCCTAGGAAATGCATATTTAAAATAAATGGTTTGATCTTTAGAGATATTAGCAAAACATCCCCCAGATCATTTGATTAAATGTTTTATATATATCCTTCTATGGACAATATTTTCTTTGGATTGAAAACTGCACCATGGCAGATTTCGTATTCCTATCAATATAATTTAATTAATCAGTTCCAAATTTTGTATAAAAATTCTTACACGTTTTCCTAATATTATATATATTTTTACTTATTTGTAATATAAATTGCTAAATTAACATCTTTTCTAATTTTTTGCACAATGAAGATCCATTCCAGTTAATTAATTTTGTATCCAAATAAATATAAATATTTAATTTAGGTTATTTACATCAATAAAACATTTCTTCCTTTGAGTATATTTCAAAGAAAATTAAAAACTCTGCTCTTTTTCTTGTTATTTATTTAATTTCTTGTATTGACTTCTATTATAAGTTTTCAAAATTTTTACTATGTTGTACCTTTTTATCTGTGTCTCGAATATTTTTAAAATGATGCACGTTATATGGATTAAATAAAAATATAACAATAATTATTTTAAAAAATAAAGGTCTACCATTAAAAATCATTATGACCACCTGATCTTATTTTCTTATAGAAAAAATTACTAACATAGATAGTTTTAATAATGTCATTTTTAAAAAAAATATATAAAAAAATTGAAAAATATGCAAGGAATTTATAATAAAGTAAAATAAATGTACTTTATCATGTAATTATTAAATCTTTTATATATTACTATATTTTTATACATCAAAGGATTGCTTTTTTTTATTCAAAATTTTATATACTTTGTACAACAACTTTTACGTAACAAACAATTTGTCCTGTGTAAATCTTTTTTTTATTCTAATTTTAAAAGTCTCCATGATCGTTATTAATATGTGATATTTATATTAATAATATTATAAATTCTCAAAAGTTTTAAAGAAACAAGTAATTGAATTTATCGATACATTATTTCTCGTTGTAAAAGTAAATTTCTTAAGATTTCTGTTTACTGGAATAATGATTTTTTTTAATGTTGGAGAGAGAAGCGATAATTGAAAATTTATAATTCACTTTTTACCTAAGGAGAAAACCATTTTACTGAATTTCAATACTTTTTTCAAAATGAAAGGAAAATATGGAAAATGTGCATCTTTACAAGTTAAAGATAATTATTTCAGATATTGATACTTTGAATCGCAATTTTCAAAAAGAAAATTTCTAGTGCCAACAATAGTTTCATAATATTTATAATTAACATTCTGACTAAACTTTCAAAATAAATTTTTCAGATGAATATTATATTATCATTTAAAATAGTTTTTCTATTTCCTCTAAATCGTTATTCAGATTAGTATCAACGCGTAAATAGGAAGAAAGAGCTGTACTCGTTTTTTATGAAACCTGGTCGGAGCATTTGAAATACACAATTTGCACTGAGTAACCCACATATTTGTAGATTCATTCAGTACTATCCACTAGAAATGCATTTATACTTGTAAATGAATGAAATATACTTTATTATATGTACATGAAACTGAAATGTAATTAAAGTCAAATAGCAAAGCTCGATATTTTCAAAGAAAAATTGAAAACTTTTATTAATGTGTTTTTTAACATATAATCATATTTTTCCACTTGATTTTAATTCATTTTCACATACAATACATAAATTTTACTCGTGTGAACAATATTATTACTTTTACTTGTTATACGTATAGTAAGTTATTAAAAATTGTTATTTCTTTTTTTAATTCATAAAATGTTTATTTATTAATTGAACATTGTACTAATCCAGTTTATTTGCGTATTACCGCTATCAAACATTTTAGACTAAGCAAAAGTAAAATATATTATTTATATTTTATTACATTCTTAAGTGCTGATAGTTATCGACATGGATTCTAATTAACTGTAAAAATATGTTGAAATTAAATTTTTATTATTTGATTCACGCTTGAATTCAGAGAATTCTGAGTTTTATTCCGGAATGTACACGAAAAAAATAATATTTGGTAAAATAATATATTCTTAATGTTACACATAGTCTTAACGTTCATTTATTACGATTATTTTTATTATATATATATATATATATATATATATATAAATTTTCTAATTCACATTTTTACTAACGTCAGATTTCAATAATTTCAAATACTCTGGATAAATAGATAAAAGTTGCTTAAAAATGAATTATTATACACTTGTAAGAAAGAAGCATCATCAATATATCTATAAATAATTAACTATTATATTCAAAATAAAAAGATAAAGATTTAAATATATATTAGAAAAATAACTTCTTACAGACGCAAACTGTAGTATATATTTAATTCTTTAATTTGCTTATATATTTCATTACAAAATATATATTATTTTCTTTCAAATTGAACATAACTAATAAATTAAATTTCTTATAAATCTCTTTCAGAAGTTTGAGCAAATTCTCTATGTAAATAAATTTAAAAATCATCATAATATTTGCTATAATTATCCTAAATTATGTTCATTTTTTATATATATTTAAATCTAATAATAGCTGATTGTAATTATGTGTTAATAATAGCAATACTACGTAAATTACTAGTAATAATTTGTATAATGTTTGATTTTCATGATACAAGTATTTTTTTAAATGTTTCCGAAAAACTAGTAACTATTCTAAATTTAATATAAGCTTCGTGAAATTTTGGTGTTATGAAACCAAGAGGTAATTTAACATTAATAATAATGAAGACAATTTTCTTGCAAAAGTTGATATGTTTATTAGAAACTTACTTTTGATTATTGCCCATTATTATTTCACTCTCTCTCTGTATATACCGTAATTTATTGGTAATTTATATTCAATACATACACTTCAAATATTATTCATAAATTTACTTTAGAAATTTCAAAGGCATATCAACACTTTTCTCATGGGAACGATAGAACTTCAATTTGTAAGATGAACTTATAACTAAATTCATTAAAATCTCATTGATGCTTAAAAAAAGAAAATATATTTTGAAAAGCCACCTTTGTAAGCTAATGTGTTTTTGAATGCCAATCTGATCGATGAATTTTACTTAAACTTCAACTACAATTTCCGTTTGAATTATTATCAAAAAAATTCAACAAGTCGTTATATATATAAAATTTCGTTCACTTTTTGAGTAAATAAACTATAGAAGTATTGGTCAAAAACTCGAGTTTAAAGATAAATGGATTTTATCTAACGTATTTTTCCAAATCTGCATTCAATCGATTTCGGTAAGTCTGAAATAAACTGTTGGATAATCACTTGTGATCAATATTGCTTAAAATGTTTTGTTGTTGTACAGTTGACATAAGAATATTTGTGAATTTAGAATCATCAAAACATTGTGAGTTCATTAAGGCGTAGAATTTTCTATAAGTATCTGCTTGAGTTGTCTGTTTATATATATTTCCCTTTTTCGTACCATTTTTTAGCGTTTGTATGCGAAAAGAGAACTAGGTATTTAAGCTGCATGTTGTAACATAAATATTCTGCCTTTTGATATAATGGACTTGTATTTGGAAATTCATGTTATAAATTTGAATTGTACTGATTGAATAAATGTTCATTACCGTTACAATTAGAAGCAGACGATCGTCATAATTTTGATTTTAGGCTAATTGTGAAGAACAACACATAAGCTGTCTAATCTTTCTCCAAACTTCCACACGTAGCTAAAGTCAGGTTTTGAAACCTCGGAATGTTTAATGTGCTTCAATTTTTTTTTTTTTATTTACTGAAATAATGTTGAATATGATATGTACTCTTTTAGCGTTGAGATATATACCAATATAAATTATCTTGGAATTGGGATACATAATAATCTAATTTTTCCGTCTCATATATCTGGACTATTAACAATAGCATGAAAATGCAATCAATTAAAAATTCCTTGATTTTTATAGCTCCTTTAATATGATTGTTCACTGAAAAGCTTTGTCAGTTTTTGAACAATTGCATCGTATGGAATCATATTAATAAAACTTTCTAATATGCAATTCTAATAATTCAAAAAAGGTACCTAATTTATTTTATTCAGCTAAATTTTATGCTTTGAATAAAATTAAACCTCAAAAAAGTATTTCGAAGATATTACTTTAAATTTGAGACTTTTACAGTAAAAAGGAGCAACTAAAATAAAATAAAACTGCACAAATCGCTTATTGTAAGTTTGTGTTTCACATAAATAAGGTGTTACAAAATGCAATGTTAGACTTGGATATTATATAAAGTATACAAATGAGAGCATACGCATAGAGGAAACAGAAAGAAAATAATAAGTGAAAACTTAAACATTAGTGTTAAGCACTTAAATAGATAAAATAAAAAAGTATTAGTACCAGGCCCAACATACGTATTTAAAAAAATATTCAAAGTTTCCATCTGTCGAAATGAAATAAAAATGAAATTCTATGAAATGTTTGATTTCTTTGAGTATGTGTGAGAATTCATGCAACATCGGTGATATACCTAAGCCATTATCAATGGTTGGAACTTTGAACATATCTTATAAATATGTTTGTTGTGATAACTATTTAATTTTTCATTTCTGATTTTTAAAGCACTTCGAAAACCTATGTGTATTTCGTTATTGCCGCATTTTTGCACCTCCATCTCTTCCTGATGCATTTTCAACATTCACCTCTGTGTGAAAATAGTTTTTTTGAAGTATTCTACTTCTCACTCACGTGTTTATGAGAAAATTTAAGACACATTATGCGTAAGTTTCTATGAATATCAGTTATTTATCATCCCTTGGACAGTTAAGTGTTTTGTATATGTATGTCTTCGTGAACTGGATTTTTCTTTTCCCTGAATAGATTCTTCCATTTCAAAATTTTAAATTTGATTTGATATTTTATAGTTTTTAAAAACATGTAAGATGTGTTTTATATATACATATAGTTAACTTATTATTATTTACATGTTATTATGTACTTTATATTTTAAATACATGTATAGTGCTTTTTGCATAAGTCTTGCATAAAATAAAATTTAATTTTTCTTAGGAATTATATATTTTGTTGAATTAATATACTATATTATTTTGATAACAATAATTACATGTCTAAAGTTTACATTTTCATATGCATTTCACTTCAAACGTTTTGTTCCATTCTTGTTTCATAAACTTCAATAAACCAAATTTCAGGAGTAGGTAGGCCATTTGAAAAATAAAATGTAAATTTAAAATAATTCACTAGATACACAACGCATTAAGTAAAGCTAATAATATTGATTATTCATAATTAAATTTTATTTTGCTGTTATTCAAATGATATTTTATTTAAGTTACTTTATTGTTTTTAAAATTTATATGTAGTAGTTCTTACAAAATTTTGTTATTTCCTTTGGTATATTTTTAGCAACGAATGCAGGCTGATTTAAAAAAAATGCAACACTGAACAAATTACTTCTTAAGATTCTCTAAATTATAATGGTAACACCACTTAAGATTTCTTAATGAAATATGTTAAGCAATAGCAATTACCATTGCTGAAGTGTTGTTAAAAAGTTAGAGAAAAATAATATTTTAAATCATGTGATAACTCGTTAGAAAATTATTTATTTTCGTAAGCAAATAAATTAGTAAAAAATATATTGATAGCAAATAACTGAAAAATGAACTTAAGCTTTTTGTCCATTTTTTGTACAATTTTTATTATGTATATATATATATATATATATATATATATATATATATATATATGTGTGTGTGTGTGTGTGTGTGTGTGTGCGTGTGTGTGTGTGTGTGCGTGTGTGTGTGTGTGTATCGGTAGATGGTAGTTATTTATTCCTAAACAAGTAATGTATCATTTTTTTTATATTTTTGGAGAAGGCAATTCTATAGGGCAGGAAATTTATAAATGAAACTTATTTTTATATTTGACATGTATTTAATAAGATTTCTTAATTAAAGCCTTGGGTTCTGCAGTGAAATAAATTATTTAAAAGGATCGATAAGAAGCAATCAGAATAAAATAAAATAATTTATAAGAAACATTCAGATAAAATAATTATGTTTTGGTCCCAAAAAATCATATTAAAAATTAATTTTATTGAGTACTTTAATAATAATATATTAGAATAAAAAGTAGAATTTCAAAACATTTATTTACTTATGACAAATATCTTAAGAATTTCTCTTCTTATCAAGCGAGTTGAAATTAAAACTAACTAATCATTGCAGGTATTAAATCATATGTATAATAAATATTTAAAAGAAAATTTTGAAATTTCGTTGAACACTTCTTAAAAATCAGAAATATATTTGATATTTTGAGACATGTCATGTTTTTATGTTCTTGTCTCTCTCACCTTTCTGATTATATTTCTGTCACCTTATAACACACCTCTTAAGATGGCTGACAACTGTCAATATAATATCAATATTTGACATTTCTTCAAACTGAATATTTTATGCTACTATAAGCTCTCAAAATGTATTCATCATTGGAATGACAAAATGTTTCCCTTTTTTCATAATAAAATGAAGGATATAATACTCAACAATAGTGCTTCTAAAATTTCCATGTTTTAAATTTAAATATATTCTTCAAGCCAGTTTTATGACTGAAAATGAAAGAAGATTCTTGTATTTATGAGATAAAAACTCTTTACATAACAGTGTAAGTAAAATTATTATGCACGCTGCTTGGTTTAGTTGCAAATTTATTAAATTTCTTTGATTGGCTTATAAATTTTTTTCAGAAACATTCCATATAAATTGTTCATTATTTCAGTTCGTTGTGCATTGCTTTGAAGAATAAAAGAAATAAAATATACTTCTGAAAGGACTCTTAAATTCATTTTCACTGTACTCGATGTTCTTTTTACATATTATGGAAATGAGGATAACGTAGAATTTAAGAATATTGTGAATTTAGAATTTTATGTTAAAAACATTGATTGGGTCATTTTAAAGACTACTTACAATGAAAAGTTTTCAGGAACCTGTAAAAATTGTACAATATCAAATAAGCGAATTTCCTAAAACAATATTTGGTCCAAATATAATGTTTTGACTTTCAAGAATATAAACAGTTTATAATTTGTATTATTTATGAACCAAATATTTCTAAGAGGCCTTTGAATCTATCTTTTATATGTTTTTCTAGCAAGAATCAGAGCTAAGTGCTATTTTAATTCATCAAAAGAGTCATATGAATCATATTTTATTCAAAAGTAACGAATTTATCAATGATATATGAACAATCTTACGTTTTTCCATCATTAATGTAAGTAATCATATTTTCCTCATTCTCATCTAATTTATGTTCTAATTCCGTAGTTGGTCAATCACATATGTTTCGAAAGAAAGTAATATTCTCTTAAAGATATCTATCCTGTACTCGAAATAAATCTTCTAATTTTCTACTGTTAATTGAAACGTTCGATACTTAGACTTTGGTTAGTGGAGGATCCATAGGGTCTGAAAAATGTTCAATCAATATAACTGAATCTATTAATAAACTTCTTGAGTAAAATAGTGTATTTGATTTTATCAGAAAATCAATTAGAACTTTTGTATGTCAAAGGAATGCCTTTGCGTTTTTGTTCGTGAAGAAGACTTTTGCAGTACGATTTTATACACAAGTATGTGTTTATATAATTTTGGTTTTTATGTCTGAATTCCAGAAGATCTATAGTTTTCAGTTCCATGACTGCAAATATTGAATTAGAATTTAGAACCAAATCAGCGCATTCTTGTAGAACGTAGCTACCTTTATGTTTTCAAATAATTTTTGATGACAATAAAATAGAGGTCATTTAGTTAAAAGGAATGACCGTTCACGGAAGTACACGAAAATTATTTTAAAATCGTGTCTAGTAGTCAAACACAAATCTCAATAAAGTATTTTTTTTTGTTTTGTAAAAGGCAACCAACCGAAAACGAATACAAATATTTTATATGTGGTATAATAATATTTTAGATGTAATGCAACTACACGGAGAAAATCTCATTTCTTTATAATATGTTGACAATACTCTAATGATACAAGTAAAATTTGGATTTGCCAGTTTTTAGATCTCCAAGGAACCAACAATTACCGTAAATGAAAATAATGCTTTATATTGGTATGGGTTACAGCGGTAGAATTTGTAATAAATAGAATTTAATGACTGACAGTCATCTTTTCTTCCCACAGTTCTGGAACTCATGCATGCAAGAACCAATTTACTCATGTAAGTATATTTTTTATATATTGAAGAACGATTATAATACATTGCTCGAACAGGAAACAAAGTAGACAGATGTTTTCCAACCCATATTAAGAATTTCTAATCCATACTCTGGTTCAAAAACACTGGTCTAAAGATGTGTTCGCAACATAATATTATGATTGGAAAAATATTTGACTTATGTAGTTTTTGAAATGACCGATTCACTTAAAAATATTTTCTTACCCTAAATAGAAAAAATTAATTAAATCTTTATATTCATTCTTCATTAAAAAAATTATAACAGACCGAAAAAGCTTCACCTTTATGTTATCTGAGAAAGAAATAGAATATCGTATAATATTCATTATCAGTAATTTTGCTAACATCAAATGAGTAATTACTTCTCATTTTCCCTCCCCCCATTTGTTATCAAATATTTCAGTTGTTATCAAGTTTAAGAATTTAAATGTTTTTCACCGTAACAATTTGAAAAAAATTGGAAAATTAAATTGAATTATTTAAAATAAACTATACCTATTTAATTTGAAATATAATAAGATGGTATTATAATTTCTTTTCTCCTTTTGTCAAAGTCAAATTTCAAATCTCATATTTTCATTCAATAAATATTTTGTATAACATTTATATTTCTTTGAATATTGAGGCTAGTAAACTATTTTTAATTTTTGTGCAATATTATGAGAAATATTTTGAAGCTACTAGTATTATTAAGAAAATAAAAATATTTTTATTTATTCTTTTTAAATTGAAGTTTTTTTAAAAGGTAAGCAGACATTGTCATTATGATAAATTCTTCTTGCAGTAACATTCATAAGTCCTTGACTGCATCCTTCTATTGATTTGGGTAATATAAATTTAAAAGTGTTTCAGTATAAAAAGCTAATTTTTTTAAAAATAATTACTATGTTTTAATGCACAATTGAATAAAAAAAATCTTCACTCACGTGTAGTTTACAGCTTGTACTTATTTTCATTTGAACTTGGCACAGGAGAAATCGTAATTTCAAATTAAAATTGTTCAACCTAAAATTAATCTTACGACGTAATTGGTTATTAATTCTTAATTTTTTTTTAATATTCTCTATTTTCAACCATTGACTACACTAAATTCAAATTCAATATAATAACACCTGCATATTAATAAAGTTTTACATATTTCCTGGTAATTCATTAGAAGTAAATGCATAACATTCAAGAATTATATTCATAATTAAAGGTTTGTCACATGTTTTGTAAAAGCATTTGTTCTTTTTGATTAGAAATGTGTTACTTAAAGAAAATACATAAGGATTAAACTTCTTTATGTATTTTGGTTAAATTTGAAAGCCATTTAAAATAAATAAGGGAAGCATTCAGTTAAGACTTTTTGTACGTTTCTGAATGCGCTTTTATCATATACTTTGAGTCATTTGAATTAAAATGATCTATGTGCAAGCACTGTATAACTCAGTTTTAGAATTACATATACATATAATTAATTTTGTCCTCCTAATTAAGCCCACGCCATGATAGAGACTAGCTTACAGGTGTTACATTATTCTGAGGGAGTATATTAACTTGCCGTACATGTAACACAGCATAAGATAGAATCTGTGGAATTCATTAGAGTACGATAAAGACGTCTTTATAGCACGCTGGGTGAGAACAACATGTGTTATTTCATCTTGTATGAAAACAAACATGAAGCAAATGGAAGAGAAATGTTGGAAATCACGTTTATTCTTATATGGTTTTTCAGTTTTATTTGAGTACACCTAGAGTTTTAAATATCAATTTTGAGAATGAATAAGTTTAGTTTCATAACATATGCGATAAGTGTAAGACTCGAAAAGCATATTAACAACTTCTTATATAAGAATTAAATGCAAAATATTGTATTATTTCAATGTAAAGAAAAGAATTTATTACTTGTACGCTTAAAACATGCATTTTATAATAATTCATATCCTCTTCCTCAGAAATATTGTCCATAGAAATATATATATATATATATATTACTTCTAACGAAAAAGTAATTTTAAATGTATTACTAAAGTATACTGAATATGTTCCTTAATCATGCAATCTTAACTAACAATGCATCGATTACAATTTAAACATTATGTTCCATTGAGATAAAGGAAAACAATTTTTAGAGAAGTTTTCTAAAAAAAGTTTTAAACTTTCTCAAAGGTGATCATTTACATGATCACAAAAAAAATGGAAGATATATTTCCATAACACGTAAGTAAACTACAGTTCATTTTATCGTTTCATCAGCAAAATAAATCGTGCCCTGTTGGCTTCATTGCATGTGAAACAACTTTCCCCCTCTCTTGGTAATACTTATGTTTCTCACAAGAAAGCTTTAGATGACAGTCACTGATAATCCATCACTTTTATGAAGGTATGGAAAAAAAATATAAGTGTAAAGTAATACCGTAGTCCCTCTTGGCTTAATGCAGTCAATTTTGATCGAACACGGCAAATAAAAAATTCCAATATTATTCTGTTTTAAATGTCCTTTATAGAAATTGCTGCCTGTCTTCGTTAGCACATGGATATCGAAATATTGATATTAAATTTATTTCTCTCTGCTTATGATTGCTTCCACTTTTATCCGAATTCTCTCGAATACATTTGAAAATGAGTATTTGTAAAGCTGAAAATTACTTTACCGCCCCATAAAATTGGTTTTGTGGATGATAAAAAGTACTACACCTTATATTGCTTTCCATTATTCTTCATTCTCACTGAGATTGATCAATAACCTTTACAGTTTCCTTTATTTAATTTCAGACACTAGTCTTTGGATAAATGTAAGTAATAAACAAGTCACAGGGGAATTTCTAGAAATTTCAGTCGAAACAGACATAGATTTGTATCGGCTTCTTTTCAGAGAATGGTTTTCAAAAGTACTCTGCAGTTAATAGAAAGGTGTTAGAAATATTGGATACTATTGATGATGAAAGATGCTTAATATATGTGAATCGTTTTAAGAAATTGGTTATATAATTGAAAGATGTAAAAATACTAGTAGTTTACAATTTTGATATAGTATTCATGTAGTTTGTTTTACCTTACTTTCTTCGTTAATTTACCTTTCGTATTTTTGTAAAATAATAGACTGTAGATGATAAGTCTCTGACCTGTTTGAAAATTTAATTTAAAATCATCTAAGTGACATACGAGTTTTAGTCCAAATGCCTGTATTAAAGAAACGTTTTCTCTGGATAAGCAAAACAACTAATATGGAATTTCCTATATAGACGGCATAGCATCTTAACTGCAGCCAAAACAAAACTCATTTATGTATACATACGTATTTCAATATGTATGTCGCTTGTGTTTCTAATCACGAGTAGTCATCTATGACTGACAACATAGAAAATATAAATAGAAAAATCTTTTCAAATGAAATGCGTAAGTCAACTTAATTTATGATTAAGAATTGCCTTATATGAAATTAGTAACTAGGCTTTCTAATTGCATGAACAAAACGTTTTCGCTTGATAAACACTCTCGTCCAAGACATACTGTCGTTAGCAAATAATTTACTTTATACTATATATTAAAATAAGTCAAGAACTCTTGTTCATTAAATGAAGTTGACTAGTTAAATTATTACTATAGATCTTAGATAAATTATTGCAATTCAATATTTTTCACAGACTTCCCACGCACAAAAATATTTTTCATTTTTCATGATAGTAAATAAAAATAATGTTGAATAGTTTATTTAGTCTCATTTCAAGTAAATATCTATTTATGCAGTTTCAAATGAAATATAATTTATTTGAGGCTTCTAAATAAATAGCCTAAATCATTTTCTGCTTAGTATACATTTCTTAAAATAAAGTGCTCAATTAACTTTCCATAATTTTTAAATTTTGTCAAAACTATTTTCTTTTTAGATAATATAATACATAAGTATTAATTATTTTAAGTATTTGACAAGTATTTTGTTGCTTGTTACTTAAATTATAACTGTAATTCAGGGAAATACATTCGCCTGTAATTTGTGAAATTAGGCTCATATTTAGAAAACGAAATTTAATAAAAAAATACAGAAATATTCACAAAGATAAAGTAGAATTAAATGAGAAAACTGTAAATAATATATAGTAATTTATAAACAAGTAGAATAACCATTTTCAAAAACAAGTTCTTATTTAACATTAGTTGATTTTATATAATATTGAATTTTGTTTAAAATCAGAAAACAAATTGTTCTCATTTTACTCAATATCGGTAGTAAAATTTGTACAATCAAAATACGTATCAACAAATTTTCTATTTTCAAAATAAATATTTACCTTTCACTAAATTCGTAATATTAATAATTTCTTCACTTTCTTTCGCAGACATATGTAAATATGCGCTCTATGTATTTCTCAAAAAACATTCAAAATCTTTAGAGGAATTGTATAAAAATGTTTATTAATTGATATGTATTGATGAGATACTTCCAAGTTGAATGTTCATTGAAGTCATTGAAATATATTACTGATGTCTAAACTCAATGTCAAATAAGGAAATATATTAACCTCTCCAAAAACTGGTGAATACTATACCGAAACATCTCCGTATTATTAGAAAAATTCTTAATAGTAAAAATCATTAATACTGACACATTTGTAGAGCAAAAACTGTATATTACTAAATACAATTTTGTTCAATACTCATATCAGCCAACAAAATGTCAAATACATGAAAAGACTCAAACAAAAAAAATGTATTTTTTTTATTGATGGTCTATTTTTTCCAATGAAGTAATATGTATAACATAGCACCTATAAAGACTGTCCGCCTTGCAAAAATTGCTGAAACCGCGCGTAGGCAATATATGAAGTACCAGCTTAAATACAAAGTGAACATTACTAAAATCATAATTTAAAAATTATATCAATAATTGAATTAATTAAGTGTAAATTGATATATGCATTGTATATGAAATGTAAGGGGAAAATACATTGTGCTTATGTTGCAAGTGAAACATCATTATTTGCCAATGATTTATCAAATATAATTTGTTCGGAAAATAATTATTTTAAACAGAGCTATGAATGTTTGTAAAAGAACTCAATCATGATACATCTATCTTAAGACATAAATTGATTTGAATGTAACACCTAAGATATGCGGATTTCTAGATTTATTTAAACGCAGTTTTATGCAAGATTCGTATTGCAGTTTATTACAATTAATTTTGCTCTAAATTACAGTATGTTTGTGTTAGTACAATTTAGAGGTATATACTATTTGAGTATATTATTAATGCATTTTTTTCTATGAAACTCTAATCGTTTTTTTGGAATTATAATTACCTTTTAGGTTTGGTTTATAATAAGCTAAATTTAAGAAAAATTTAATAAAACTATAACTCAATTCAGAATTACATTGTTATACTACTTTGAATTATAAAACTATGGATAAGATTTGGTAAATTCTTTAGGAACTGAAAATTAATAATCTCCAAATGATTATAATAGGTATATATAATGAAACAAAAATTCCAAAAATGCTAATTAATACATTACGCAAACGAAAAAGAATTGTAAAATACAATTATATTTAAATTTATATCCTGAATCCTCTCAACAGAGAAAAAGGCACGAATTTATTTTAAATTCATAAGAATCAAACGAATTTAATATACACGTGTTACGGGAAAAATATCTGTTTTAAAGAGGTGTATTATAATGTATACGTGTATATTAGCTTTCGTTCGTCTTAAGAATTGTTCAAGAAGCGGATAAATGTTATGACCAATGTATTTTATTTTTGAATTAATTACAGTAATTTAATAAAGTATCTGAAGCAATAAAAGTGCTAAAGTAAACTCATGTAGAAAAAAAATTATTTAAAGAATATAATTGAATAAAAATGTAAAACTTTTCGTTGATAAAATCGTTTGTTCGATACTTTTTAATATATTAAGAGGACCGGAAAGTAATGTCGTTGTTGTGTATGCCGATATTCGTTAGTCAGTTTTCTGTTCATTTCGTACTTCAAAGTCGTGCCAAAGACATTTTAATGTTAGATTGATTTATTTATTCGTAAATAATTAAATCTTAGATTTCTTTGTGCAATATTAGGTGAAATGGCCTAAAAAATTATCAAAATAGGTACATATTCGACATTATATCCTTTCCGAGTTTCACAAACATAATAATGCAATGGTTTCTAACAAAATCATTTGCAATGTATATCCAAATGTATTAGACTTTCATAATCATCAAAGTTGGCTTTCTAAGTTCAAATTCGGTAAATTTGGTCATTCCATCTCTTAATGATCATAAAAAGCTCAACAACTGTAGACAATGACATGTTAAGGGCTGGAAGTGGACGCAAGTCCGTGTCAGATAATCAAGATTCAGTCAAACACTCTTATTCAACATTGGTCTACCATCCAAGGACATCTGCAGCAGATTTGTAAAGTAAGTAAAACAGGTGTTTGGGTACCACATAATCTATGCAAAGAAAACAAAGCTAACCGATCCATCACATAAAACTTATTGCTTCAGATGCACAATACAGATATGTTTCTGACTGCTTGATCACTAGAGATGAAAAAGGTGTCAACTATGATAATCCAAAAAGTAAAAAGTTGTAGCTCTTTGCAAATGAATCGATACGAAGTACAGTTAAGGCACTGTTTGCTGGAGTATTCAAGAGGTGGCTCATTTTGAAGTCCTGAAACTTGGACAAACTGTGAATGACACCTTTACTGTGAGCAACTGGACAAAATATATGAAACTTTAATTAAAAATTGCCGAGTGATCATCAACAGAATATATGTCATTCTGCAACAAGATAATACAAGACCGCACTGCTCAAGATTAAGCATGGAAAAATTAATGAATTAGGATGTGAGGTATTGCCTCGAAACACCATACTCATCCAATATTGCATTATCTGATTTATATTTATTCAGGACACTACAACAATTTCTAAGCTGTAAAAAAATTGAAAATTCATATTTTGTCCAAAATATCATCTCCAGATATTTATCGACCAGGGATAGAAGTTTTGCTCATTAGATGGCCAAAGGTTGTTGATAATGTGCGTGATAACATCATTTATTAAAAATAAAAACTTGGTAAAAATGGATACTTTTGAATTTAATGTAGAAAAACGCGACATTATTTTCCGATAATCCCAATATATATATATATATATATATATATATATATATATATATATATATA
>BMAW01048044.1:329280-340103 GCA_019974015.1 Nephila pilipes
ATATATATATATATATATATATATATATATATATATATATATATATACATATACTTAATTAATTATTATTTTATTGTTATAATAAATTGAAACATCATTACATTTAATCGTATATTGTTCATCAAAAATTTGAGTTTAATAACTTTTATTCCAGATTTCAAAAACGATACAGATGGGAATAAAATTCCCTTTGCCATTACTAAAGTTTCAGCACATCCATACACTTTTAAGGGAAAGTTAATGCAGCTATTTCTTTATTTAATGTGCTCTTATACATCTATATCGTGTACAGATGTAGTAATAGTAATTGAAAGTTACCTCCCAGAAATGTGTTCACTAATGAACTGGTGATTTACAAAACTACAATTTAGATTTCATTCTTCTAATAATAATAAACAAGGTTAAAGATTATTATACATATACTTTTGAAAATTGATGGGTATCCAGGAAATTTTTAGAATCTTATTATCTATGATTGTTCAAATTTATGTCCTCGTGCTGCATCAGCATGTGTTTCATTAATAGTGATTTATCTGATGTATAGTGTACCTTTACAATAATCATTTACAAAAACGAAAATCATATTAAAATTCATTTATGTAATCGCTGATGCAAGTAATCATATGCTGAGTATAGATTTAAAAAAATTATCGATTAAATTCCAGATGAATTTGAATAGAATCGGTAATTTTGAGATATCTTCTTTATTTCTTGGTTTTCATAAATCAACCTTTTGCTGGTTTCGTATTCCTTTAGCATTGATTTTTGTATTCTATATGAAATCGGTACATGTATTTTCCACTAAAGCACTTTTGAATAAATTTCATTTGTACCTTTATAACAGGGCAAATCTGATCTTTTTCTTTCGCATGCGCTGAATACCTGACATGACCTCTCTGTTATGTACTAAGCCGACTTTTAATTATTGCTCCTCGTACCGTTGCTTATCTGTAGTTGCTAATAATAATAAGTCATTGTTAACCTCTTCAATGCTAATATTCATTTTATAATTCTTGTTAAAAAATATTTCCTGCAGCTCAATTTTATCAAGTCCTTACTCTCCGATTTAAAAACGAAAAGGTTTGAAATTTTTAGTATTGAAGATACAAAAAGATGTTAGCGCTCCAGTTGTACTTCTCGAATTCAGATAACAATTTTACCTACCAAAGATAAGACTTTCTATAAACATATAGAAAATGCAGGATAATAGGAAGTTCTACAGGTATATAGCAACTAATTACAAATACAATGAAATAATAAAGGATTGCCCTTAACTACAACAGACGAAATACATTGAACAATTTTAGCTTCCTTTCTTACCATCTCGACCTTTATATGTAAATCATATGATTCGATTGAGTGTTATTTACTTTATTATCATAGGTTATAGAAAAATAAATGTATTTGAAAGTTAAAGTGGACAAAATTTTCACAGTACTGGGTTCATTTTGAAAATAAGTCACCTCCAGAAAGAGTCCATTATAAAGCCATAAATAATTCCGTTGGCATTTTTGCAATGTATTTAGTCCCCTTTAGAAGTACGAAAAAATCACTAAATTTACTTTTCTCGAAGTATTTTGAAATTAAATACATTTTTATTTCTGTAAAATTTATAAGATTGAAAATTACCAGCTTTCAAAATGACATTGGTAATCTTTGGGGGAAAAAAGGTATTATTGGTCCCACAAAAATTCTGTAATAATCAAATAAAATTATTGTTTGCTTCATTTCAGCTGAAATAATCAGCCAATTCTCAGGAGATCTTCTAATTTATAGTTTTAATGTTTCCGCAAATACATTAAATTCTCATAAATATATTATATTTCTTTTAGATTGATACTGATTTTATTAACATAGCTATAGAAGCAGCACAAGGGCTTTAGGTGCCTCACATCGTAATTTTGAGCCTCAGTCACAAGGGATGAGAACAAAACCTGAGCTTTTAACCACCTCTCCAAACTTCCATCCAACGCCAACAGAAGGACTTGAAATATCGATAGATTTTTACCACTACTCTTCAACAAAGACGCAGATAACATTATATTTAATGTGAGAACATGTTTTATAATTTTTAAATGAACTATTTATATGAAAAATTACATCTTAGACGATAATAACTATCAAAAAACATTTTCCTGTAAAGGGTACACGGTATACATTTTCAAGAGAGTAATATTAAAGATAATGCTTTCTTCTGATACATAACGAAATCGGTTCCAAAATAAAAACGCCGCTCTCAATTTTTATATTTTTTAATTATTTTGTAATTATATTTCTCGCATTAGTGGAAACAAAATTAATATTAAATTAAAATGCGATTATTTATTTAATTTTAGTAAATACTTCATAAACAATTTAAACACTATGTATATATATATATATATATATATATATATATATATATATATATATATGTATATATATATATATATATATATATATATATATATATGTATGTATATATATATATATATATGTCAGTGATGATAATGATAGTGATGATGACTATGTATGTAAAGAATATCGAAACATTACTTTGATGTTAAAAAAATAACTAGAACTTTCAGACCTAAATTCATATTTATGTTTATTCTATACACATATGAAAGTATCTGCAAAGATTTCAAAACTCTGTTTTGAACAAAAAACAAAAGGCCTCAGGGAATAGAAGGCATGGACATATATAAAAATAAAAATCTGATAAAAACGTGTTTAAAATTTGTAAAGATATAAAACAAAGTCTAATATTGTTTGTAGATTTCTAACTTTTTAATATGTAGCACCTCAATTTATAAAATGCACTGAAATACAATTTTAACTCAATATCATCAAATAAGTTTCTTTTATTCAAAATGTTATATTTTAGCTAGTTTAGCTAGTTAGTTTCTATAATGCGGATTATAAAACGCAGATTATTTTGATTAATGTAAGTTTACAAATTCAATATCCTTGTGAGCACAATATATTTATGAAGAATAATAATAAGAAGAAATAAAGTTAAATTGGAATTTAGTTTGGTTTTACTTTAACCTCAAATTAAAAATAGAAGGGAGTCTGTGGGCAATGGATCTCATAATTTTGAATTCGATCAAGTGACAAGAATACCAGTGTTGGCACCTCCCTCTCTTAACTTCCACACCACGTCAATTGGAGAGATTGAGTCTCAATAGATTTAAAGTGCATCATCCCGGTCTAAACAGTGGATTTAAAGAGGCATCAAGGCCGGAATCCTTGATGTGACAAAAATCGCCACCCACGAGACCGGCCTTTTCTCGGTCATCGCCTTTGTGTATAATAAATTATATTATCTTTCGGATTTAAATCAGTACAATTTAACAAGTTTGAATTTTTTTTTACGTGAATTTACATTCAGTTGACTTCTTTCATTTCGAAAACATATTCTCACATAATCAGTGAAATTAGTAAAGTATTTAATGTTCTAAAGGTTGTAAGGCAATTTACATATTAAAAACGTTTATCACGCTCGTAACTTTACGATGTTATGCTGTGAAATTGCACTTAACATAACAATTAGTACCTGATTCAGCACTACCTTCTATAAATGCAAGATAAATTTGTTTCTACTTGCCTATTATTTTTAGATCGCTTCAATATCACTTCGTTAAGTATTACAAAGCCAATCAACCGATCCGTAACACATACAACGCTTAACTTTGTGATATATTTGTGGCTACTGAGTATTTCTATTTGACTCTTGTGCCATAACTCAATCAAATATAACTAACAGTAAAAAGTCAATAACTTAAAAGGACAGACATAGAAAAATCCCACAAAATTATTTATTCAATAAAATTGCAATATAATATTTGGTGGATGCCTGCGGTCCAGGATAACACCCTAGATAAATTCCCCCATTCATTTAATACCGAATTAAGAGCGTGTCACCAAAATCTCTCCAGTTGAGGCTGACTCGATTTCTTGACTTCATTACGATCACTATCGCCCGTAGCAACTCTTGATCTCGTCTACCACCTGTAAGGCATATACTCAAATCTAGTGCCACTGCACCTCTATTGTCCAAATTTCGCTTTGCTTATTTAATCTTCTATCTAAACCATTTCACTTTATTTCTACTTGCCTCTAATTTGCCTAATCAAGTTTCTTTTGGGTTTGGAAGAAATTGTTATTTACAGCAATCAATCCCTATTAAAGACCTCAAGGTTAGTAAAGAGAAAAACGGAATAGCTCAACGCGTCATATGCTCTCTTGTCAACCAACCTCTATGATACATTTTTTTTATCATTCTTTGAGTTAGTTATATACCTCTTATACATATTTATGCATATCAAGTAATATTTGATTTGTTAAAAAGGTGTGCCACATCTTGTAATTTTACCATTTAGAAGTTAAAATGTTTACTTTCTATTATATTGAAATGCATATGCATACTATATAACTTCAACGGTGATTCAACAAATTATTTATTAAACATCTCCGTTGGAATAGTATTTAACCCACAATCTTGGAAAGGACAATACAGTTGGCAAAAAATCGTAAGAATGTACAATCTTAAATTTTCGAATTAATCATGACCGCCAAACATATCAAGCTCAACATTTATAAACAAACATATTTTGAGCTCGTAAATATTTTATTAGTTATTGCATGAGCTCAGAATTTATCATGATGTTTTTGGTCCAGTCTAAATGGTATAACTTGCTCTTGACCTTAAAATCTGTCTGAAACCTTTTCGCTTAAGACATAAACCTAGTCTTCTTACTTCAATGTTCATTTCTTTTCAGATATTATTATTGTCTTTTTTCATATGGATGGCATTTCTAGAAGAAAGTAAGTAATCGTCAAGAGAGAGATTTTCTTAATGTGCTCGATAAATGTTCGTAATTTGGAGGACCTGAAGAACCTTACAGGCTGACGAAAATTAATAAATAAAAATGATAATGATTATTTTTTTTTAATATTTATTGGATAAATTGGAATTTAGAATACTCAAAATAGAATAGTAATTCTTTCATTTATTTCTATATGGTGCTCTAATGGGACATTTTAATGAAAATTACCATTCAATAAATGTTATACGAAATGTATTTAATTTTCTAAAAAATGATTTTGAACTAAATTACCATTTGCTATTTTACTGTAATTGTGGATGGCATTACTTTTATTTTAAAAACTTCTTGGAGTTTTAGAAGTTCCTAGATAAGAAGAGAATTGTAGAATCAAATTGGAGTGATTGCAAAATTTCATTGCTTAAAAATTTCTGAATTTTGAAAGATTTTCAATTTGCTGATCTTATAGTGCTAAGATGTACGATTAATTTATTAACTCCAAGTTCCAATATTTTCTGAGATTTATTGTTTTTTTTAATATAAATATTCTAATCAGATTTTATAATGCAATCGAAAACACTTTAAGAAGTTATTATTTTAATCCATAAGTTGAATCAGAAAGGATAAAGGTACTGTACAACAAGCACTGAACAGCAAATTTGCAAACAAATTACTTAGCTTTTAGTTATCTACCAAAATATTGATTGACACCTGACGCAAAGTTTTGATTTTATCTATCAATCATATTCAAAACATTTGTAATCTAAAGACTCATTTTAGTATATGAAAAAGATAAATTTTATAATTATTTTTTCACTAGTGGTCATCTGTTCAAAACATTGTCTCTTAGCATCTTCCAAGAACGTTGCGAATTCATTCGAAATAACAAAGATTTAAAAGTTAAAGTTTCTAAGTAATTAAATAATCTATGTAAAAAATACTGATCAAGAAAAAATATTTTTATCAGTCATATTCGTCTAATAATAGGAAATGAATAAAGAACCCGAAAATAAACAAATAAAATAACTTTTTTAGAAAAAGTTGAAATTAAAATTCTTTTCATCCAATTAATTAGTTAATTCAAAAAATAATTTTAATAGTTTTAAAAGTAGAAAAATGCCGAAAAAGGAAATGAACTACACCCTCTCATTTGTCAAATTTTGAGACTGACAATATTCTGAACTCTTAAAATACCTTTAATTATAATTGGATATCATATTTGGAACTTAGAACCAAGTCTCTGAACTGGATGTTCCTCAAACAAATGTAATTATTTTGTTTGTTTTTTTTGTCGCTCTTTAAGTATTCTGTAATCTTAAAACAAAAAGAGGTATAACATTTGATACTGAACAATCACTAAGTGTAAGAAAGTGTGAACTGCAATTTTCATCGTTTTTAAAAATGTTTTAATTGGGGAATTTACGGTCATGCTTTGTTCTATCGTGAAACATTATTAAGATTATGGTACGGGAAAGATTCAGTATAGATTAGAAAAATATGTACTGGCTTGATTTGTAAAATACTCAATGAACCTCGTAAAAGAATTATATTGCCCCTTTTCCCCTTTGAATAGTTGCAGAGATGAGAGATGTCAAATCTATATTAAGCGAATTAACCTAATATTTGGCCACTCTGAATTTTGTGCTATATTTTTTGTTTAATATTATTGTATTGTAATTATTATATGTACTATTCTATTGTTGAAATGCTGGTACTTAATGAGTGCTTGATGTACAATTGTACTTGGTAAGTGTGGAGCTAAAGCATTTTAGCTTTTTATTTCTTCTTTCTTCATTTTATAGTTTCGGATAAAGGTCTTATACCCCAAAGTCAACCATTAAAGAGACTATTAACTATTTCTTTAGACTATTGAGTTCTTTCAAGTGACGAAAGTTCTCTTTATATTGATAAATTTCCATTCTTATACGTTAATAGCGATATAATGTAAAATAAAAAAAATAAAAAAAATCTAAGATATTATATTCTAGATCAATTAACTATATCATTCAACATTATTCAAATATTTCATTAAATAAATATTTTTCCTGTCCCGCACATTATTACTCAAAATAACAGAGTATATATTCCTCCGAAAAAAAATATGAATGAACTTATAGTGGAATCTCATTTCAAGAGTAATCGTGTTGTCATTGTATATTTAAATGTAGGTATTTTATACTTTTTAATAAATACACTGATTACTCAATTCATTTTTGAAAGATATTAGCATCTACATTTGTAATATTCTAGGCATCCAAACATCATTTCTAGTTCCCAGTGGTGAAGTTAATTTTAATCTAACTTTAATCTGCATCCTTTTAAACACATTTTTTAGAAAAAATATATAATGCTCTTTTTTGAGAACCTCAAAAATCATCATTTTCTTGATGTGCATTTCTAATGCGAATAAATAGTTCCAGGCCTAAATCTCAAATTTGACATGGACTAAATTTGACAAGGAATTATTTATTTTTAATAATTCCCAAACAATCTTCTAGGTCAAATTTGGTTTTGGATAAGTAACGGCTATTTGAATCATAAGGATTAAGGAATGGACGAATTAAATTATTTTATTTTATTTTTTAGGGAGATACAAACTATTGCGTTTTGTTACTGCAGAATACAATATTTCTCTAAGAATAGAAATCAATAAGTAAAACAACAAACATGTAGAAAATATAGCTAACATGTAGAAAAAATAGCAAATATACAAAAATAAACAAATAATTGAAAAATAATATATTTTTTTATTAAAAGTGCATCACGTCTCTCCTCCACATAACTTATATCATAATATATATTTTACACTCATTGGAAATCACATTTATATATGATATTTTTAATGAGACTTAATGTCCTTTTGAGTGATAGTAAATTCCAGAATTAGTATGAATTTCCCGAATTAGAGGCAATACAAGAATTTTGGAGTGCATATTTTACAGGAGTATATTGGTAAATTTCATCTATAATTCATATAATTATAATACCTTTTTTGTGATTGAAATTTCAGCCATTAACTACTCTGCCATATAGTCTTTGTTCATATTACATGTATTCCATAGCATTTCTGATCAATATAACAAATAAATAATGTTACTTGAATAAAAATAAAAGAAACATATATGAAACAAATATGCTTATAGTTATTTACTGATTCAAAGCAATCAATATGGCATATGAAAAGAAGTAGATGACCATCCTTAAAATAGTTTTATAATTAATGGATTTAAATAAAAAAAATCGTGTGTACTTCTATAATGACATGTTTCAATAAAATTTAACCCTAAAGAATTATATCTTTAGATAATTGAGCTTATTTATGAAAAGTTCATGAAACCGGAAAATTGTTAACTACGCTTAGATTACATTTTACTTCAACTATTAATAATAATATATCATATTCATTTGAAAACATAACATTGAAAACAAAAAAAAATGTATTAAAATGAAAGAGTGTAGCAAGAGGCTTAAGACCATCCTGTTTATTTTTTTCAATTAACTGAATTAATTTAAATTGATTTAATATTTCAATATATTTCATATCGTATTATGTTATTAATAATGTGAAGTTTCAAATTATACCTAGTGCATAAATCAAAGCGAACAGATAAAAAAAAATAGCAATTAGAAATCATCAAAAAGAATCGATTGAACACTATTTTTTTATCTTAATGTTATTTTTTTTTGCTAAAATTTCCTGAAAAAAATATTTATGCTGAGTATCTTTATTAAGATTGTGTGTGGGTTACCGTAGGTCATAAAATAGATTTTTATTGTAAATGTGATGCATGATTTTTTCCAGTTCACTTAAGAACTTCGTTTATAGTCATAAATATCTAGGCTTACCAGACAATCCTTGACCTCTACTGAAGTAAGTTTAAAGGGCAAGTAACGATAATAGTGTACACCTCTTCTGTCTAATATAATTTTTGATCAGAAAAATTAGCAACCACAATTCGGAAAAAATTGAAATATTAGGCTGACTTTCTTTAAATAAAAAAAAATATTGATGATTATAAATAGATATGCATCCTAATGATATATTTTAAAGACATTTCAATGCATCTAGATTACAAGGTCTTAAAATATTATTGGAAGTAAATGTGTGTGTGCGAGTATATACTTCTCTCTTTTTAAATGAAATTATAAATGAGCTTTAAAATTATATCAAATGTTTCTCTGTAATATTAGAAAAGTACACTAATAAGTATTAAATGACATGATTTCCAATTATAGCAGATAAACAGTAAATGAATTTAAACAGCATCGCAAATATGATTAGTAATATGACCCTTTCGATCCAATTTGACTTCATTTTCAAATAAATGAATAATTCTGGTTTCCCAAATCCTTATTGAATTATTAAGTAAATTATTCACATACTAGGCATTATCAATGATGAATATTCCCTAGCAATACGCATTTATATGTTTGTGAACCAATTGTTTAGAAAAACGGATTTTAGTATGACAAAAAGTGCTGGAATGAATTTCACGGTAACTATTTTTTCCTGTCACATCATTGTTGGATAGAAAGAGAAATATGCTTCTGTATTTGATACGTGCAACATGTCGAAGCAAATAACGAGAAAAATTAATTTAATAGCACTAATTGTTGAAGAAAGATATAAGTTTCAGAAATAAATCAAAATGTATCAAAAAATTAGTTTTTATTTAACTAATTAAATAAGTTGGAACATAAATAAATAGTTATAACAAAAACTGAGATTGGCATAAGATGTCATATAATTTAATGTTTATTAATAAAATATAGTATCTCAATTTTAAATAAAATAGAATCCTTTTTTTTTATACTTCAAACTAAATTCAAATTTATAACACTAACTTATTGAAATTTGCATTTATTTAAGAGTAAATTAAATACTAGATTTGCAAATTAAATATTTGAGTTTTTGGAGATACTGAAGAGGCAACCAAATGCAGTCAAAGCACTAAAATTAAATAATTATTAAAAAAAGTAAAACAAAGAGAGAGTAAAATATAATTGGAAGAAGTTTACTAAAAATAGTATTAAATTTTGATATCTTGTACAATATCTTGTGTGCTTATGAATATTCAGATGATACTTTTGATTCTACTAATAAAGGATACATTTGAAGAAATTGAAAACTGAAACAATGTATATAAAAACTGAATATCACTTCGATTATTCAAGTTCAAATATTTCTTAATGTCAAAACCGAAAGCGAAATGCAGAATCAATATTGTGATGAGTTAAATTGTAAATAATGGAAAATCAAACGGGTTTTCTTTTTTCCGCTGAGTTTCTTTTATAGACTGATTACTAGAAATAATTATTTGATACTATCAGTCCAATTCACATAATTTTTATTTACAAATACAATGTATGGTACATTTTCATATATCATTATGGTTATATTTCAGTGTTTGTAGTAAAAATATTCACTGAACTCTCCGTATTAATGCAAGATAAAATTGAAAGTTTAACACCAGATAATATGATTAATGTTATTGAAAAAAAAAACATAATTACAAGTTATATAAGAGAATGTCTCAAGAGATGAATAATAGAGTGTATATAATGATTGAAACTATAAAATATAAACATAGAATGTAATGAATAATAAATAGTTAAGAAAAGATGGAGAAAACTAACTAAATTCCCTTTGTAAATCATGCTGAATTACACCTTTAATAAAATAAAGATTAATAGTAATGAATATTACGTGATAAATATATGAACAATTAAAAAATAAATAATTACTAAATAAATAGATAAATTGTTGACGAACCAGTTTAGAAATATTCATAATAATTTTGAGAATTAATCTATAAATTACAAAATGGTATACATAATATATCTAAATAAATAACATATTCTATGCTTTTAATCAAATTCCCTTTTTGAATAATATCCAAAATAATGCTTTTGTATTGATTGCATTTATTAATATATGTATAGTATGTACATGTATAAATATGTATATATATATATATATATATATATATATATATATATATATATATATATATA
>BMAW01048049.1:0-32132 GCA_019974015.1 Nephila pilipes
TGAAGCCACATATACAGTTCGGTAGACGGTGGCGGTAGAATACCATACACAATACTAAAATAAAATAGAAATGAGTAATATGAGTTAGAAAACATGGGTAGAAATTATAAATCAAAGGAAGGAGAAGAAGCACCCAGAAGAAGCTTGAAGGCAACCATAACCTTAAAACTTAACAATAGTAACAAATCTTCTCGAAGAGATATCAAGTCCTTCAACTGACCAACAAAAGATAAAATAGGCACATAGGGAAATACTCCATACAAGTTTTAGAACTCCTTGCAACCTTTTCTACAAAAATAGGACACATCACAAACAAATATACGTCCTGCGGTTTCAGCATGTCCAGACCACAAGCAAGCAGAACAAATATCACCAATTAAGCCAAACCTAGATAAACAGCTTCCAAATCAACCGAATTTGGGATAATCAAAATCACACAACTCTACATTTTAAATGCCGATAAACGGTTGGAAAATTTTATCCACACAGCCCAGGTGGATGCAGAATTGAGTTCTGGCTGAAAGAAATCTTTTCCCAACCAAATGCCTAGGATTGATATTGTTGTTGAATGGAGCTACAATACCTTTGGATGAAATTTCAAAAAGAGCATGAAATGAAGAAGATCTAACTGGTTTACGAACACCGTGCTCTAAACTTAGACAAAAGGTAAGCTGTGGTGGAACACAATACATCATAATTTATTTTTAGTGTCATTCTTATCTCTTAGGTATGGACCTCAACACGTTACTGGCATGCATACGTTCCGACAGGGAAAAAAATTATATTCTGCTACCCTTCATTTTCTTTTCTCGGGAGTTAAAAATTACTTTACACACAAAAATGAAAGAAGAAAGCCGTAATATTTATATATTTACAATGGAAATGTAATACGTTTTTCTCTTCAACTAATCTTTAGAGACATTTGTATTATGTTGTTCGTATTGAGGAATATCTTCCAATGAATGAAACCTGTCCGTCGAGCGGAAGGCACTACCCCAATCATGGTTGAGGACACTTGGTTTCCTTCACTCCTGCAATACATGACAGATAATGTAAGACAAAAGAATACCGGTCAAGAAAGAAAGGTGGGCAAACACAAACACGTAGTCGGTTGACAAAAACGAGAGACTTAACGCATTCCCGAATTTTTTTTTAGTTAACGTCTAATTACGATTTCTTCACTATTTATATGTCTATGTTGATCAGAAAATCTCTAATTAATTGTATTAATAATAAAAAAGGAAGTAGTACTGGGGCATTATATGCTCATACAGCAAACTCTCTCGAACTTTTTAAGTAAAAGTTATGTGTGTGTTTTATAAATGAGCTATAAGTAATTTATATTTATAGAGGAATGCAATTGCACTACACTCAGTTTTTATATTAGTTTTACAATTAATTGTCTTACCATCATAAATATTTTCGCGATCCAATAAGCATTTCTTGAAAGTAAACCAACTTTTTCTTCCACTTTGTCTACTATCTTGCTAAATGTACTCGGATGCGGTCGGTAGACCTCAAGGCTTCCGTCTACAGTCATTTTGAGTTCGTGAATGTATTGTCAATCCTATGAAATAACTGCTACTGTCCTCAAATCTATATTATTTTATTAATTTGAATTTTAAAAGAATGCATTCAAAGAAGCAAACAATAATGAAGGTTTCGGTGGAATTATATTTTCTTCCTGATTTTCGAAAATGGCTTGGAATATTTTGTACAGACCAGAAAAACCACAGACGAATCGTCAAAATAGAGGTAAAAATATTTTTTAAATCTTGGAACAAAAATTTAATTCCACAAACGCCTTCATTAT
This sequence comes from Nephila pilipes, assembly GCA_019974015.1. Classification (NCBI taxonomy): domain Eukaryota; kingdom Metazoa; phylum Arthropoda; class Arachnida; order Araneae; family Nephilidae; genus Nephila; species Nephila pilipes. Next base: position 1,814 of record BMAW01048049.1, read on the forward strand.
TTTTGGATCTTTTGGATGCACTTTTTCGCATTCAAATACACAAAATAGTAAGCATTTGAGATCTGTTGCGAAAATTAAATAGGATTTACATTACATTCAAGAAATAAAAATTGGTGGTTGACAGGAGGCTGAAGTATTTATTTTCTTCGTACTATTGTAAAACTGACTAGTTCTTTTTTTCAAGTACTTCAATGTAACCAAACTTTAAAGGAAAAGAATTTTAAGTGATAACTTAAATTAAATTTTAAGTGCCATATATTTGCGTATTGGTTAACGTTCGAAATTAAGGCATTTTAATAATTTATTTTCATTTTTTTGAACTTTATAATCATTTTTATTTTCTTTTGGCTACTAATCATTTTATTTCTTAAATTGCTTACATGTACTTGATTGTAATTGGATACAGAAAATTAAGCTGATGTGTTTCATCTAACTGTATTAGCATAAGAGCAATTTATCTCTGGGTCGTTTTTCAATATAAGTGCTCATTAAAGAAAATGTGTTTGAATAAGAGACCTGTCGATATAGAAAACTGAATTTTTGCATTTTCAACAAATAGGCCTTTCTTTAAGTAATTTAGTGAATCTGTACCACTTTATATAAACACACATATCTTGATAATAAACAAAATTTAATTAATATTTATTAGTAAATGTTACAGACCTATTTACAACTGTAACGTCGTGATCCCTGAATGCGTAGAATGAAGTGGTAAACAAGGGATCACACAGCTTAAGAGGCGATAATTCTTTATTTAACAAAGTTAAGATTAACTTATGTTTAATCGTTTCCGCCTGGATTCTTTTTACAACACTGATAACACATTTAATTACACAGCACCGAGGCAAATCGCATATATCTAAACAACACAAGTCCTAACATATATAGTTGAAAAAAACACCAATATCTCAGTATTCGATGTAGTTCGATTAAGTTCTCAATTCGAAGCGAATGCAATCGCCTCCAACTTATAGCTGTAACGCTTTCTCGCCCCTTAGCAGGAATCCTCCTCCCCTTTTTTTTCTTCACCCTTTTTAAGACCTCGGGTAGGTCCCTCCCCCGCCTTCCTTTTGAGTTATTTTCCTTTTTTCAAAGAACAACCCAATCAAAGAGAAACTCCGTTTTGTCCCCTGCAACACTATTCGCTCAGGTCGGACAATGTCCGTCTTCCCCCCGTGCAAGTCGGTGTCAGCCGTCACACAGCTAGGCCATAAATTCCCAAAATATCCATGACATGGATCAACAATACCTCACAAAGAGGATTCAACTTTGCCGCACCTGATTTTGTTCTTTATTGCTTTTAAGCTATATATTTTCAATGAATGGGAAGCTGGGAACCAAAGGGGGTTCAAAACAAGTCTAGGGGGTTATTTATAGCCTACGCTACACAACTGAACAGAATTAGAACATAATTACGCTGAAAAAGTCAGGTGAATGCATCTTTTCTGTTTTCTTCTGTTGTGTGACCACATACATTCAAACGTGTGGCTCTTTCTCTAGCCTTCTCTTCTTAGTCTGTGTCCGTTACCTCTTCTCGTCTTCTCTCCTTGTGCATTTCTCTTAAAGAATAATCAGGGAAGGGAGGAAGCCACTTTACCTCAGCTCCTTTTAGGGTGCTCACCTGCATTCTCTGGGCTACTGGCCCCTGATTGCAGAGAAAGGGAACCGGTCTTCTGGTCAAGATCTTTCGACGGTTCTATCCGCTCTGGGCACTGGCAGAAACAATCATTTTTCCCAGAGTATTGAAATATAACTCATACACACAAAACACAGAAAAACAAATGCTTTACTTTTTAGTAGCTGCTGATGAATTAAAATTAGATATATTTAATTTTATATAATTATTTGCTTGCAAATATAATCTGCTATCTGTATTTGTTTTCATCTTTGTGTTATTGATTGTATCAAATAAACTATTATTGTTGTCAAAACTTTCAAGATCAGGGTTTATGATTCAATTTCTTAAATGCAACTAATTGCTTAGTGTTTAATTAGTCTTTCATGTTATAGTATTTAAACTTAGGATGCTTTGTACTTAATCAGAGGAAACCACATGCTACAGGTTAAGAATATTTATTTGATCATCTTTTACAAGTGTAAATTTTAAAATTTAATATCCATAAATGAATAATTTAATATTAAGGTACTGTTAAGCTATCCCATCTAATTATATTTACTTACAAGGCCTTTTAGGTCTTCTTTCCTTCTGGATAGTTAATGCATTTATTTACCAATTAAATAATTTACTAACTAATATTTCAGTACTTATTACAAAATAATTTCTAAAATAGCTTGAAGATTTTTGTACTAAATGAATTCTTGTGAATGCGTTTAAACTGATCATGAAATTAATAAGGCATAATATATTTTGACAGTTTATGCAAATATTTACAGGGAATACTTACGTCTAATAAATATTATTAAGAGTTCGAGAATCCCCTTGTAAACAGAATTTTCCCATGTTCGAAGTCAGAGGGTGGAAACTTAAGTTAGAAGCCATGGAAAGATATGTGCATTCTTCTGGAATTACTGGAATTTTATACATGTCTGAGCATTTGTTAGTTACAGTTAAGGAGCAATACCTATGTGAAAGGATAAATAATTCATAGTGGTTAGAGAAATACAACTTGTCTTTAGTGATACTTCGGTAAGAATGGTACTTGAAAAAAAATATTATGAAAATTAAAATATAGTTAATTGTTAAATGATGTTAACTTTAACTATTATATGTTAAATATTATTTATGAGAATAAAAAAATTAAAATGCTTATTTTTAGGCTTATATGATTTTAGAGTTTTAATATTTTCTCAATGATAATAAATCAGAAAGATTATCCAATTTCTCAATAATTAATAATTTTTAAACAAGTTAACATATCGACATTCATAAGAAGGTCTTTACACAATTTTGATGGTATATGACTTGTTCGCTATTCTGCAAATCAAAAGTATTGAGCTGAATAATGACAGAATATGATATAAAATTATTACTGTGTTCTGTTAAAAATACGAATTTCTTTTTACTAATTGTATTCTCCTTATCATAATTCTTAATCACTTTTTAAGGAGATTGAACCAGGGCTTTATCCTTCTAATCTATTTCTCTTACCAGAAATGGTAGAATTTCGAAATAATTATTTTTATAAAGCACACTTACTTTATTCACAGCTAAGAAGATTTTTTTTCGTTATTAGTACCCTTGGGAGAATTCCTACCTAAATGAAAGTGAATCATTGTTAGTATACCATATTATTTGTATTTCAATACATTTTATTACTATATTAATTGTATTTTTCAATATATTGATTTATAAGAAATCAACATTTGACTATCACATAGAAAGTCACTGAACAAAGCATTTTCAGGCGAAAATATAAACATATATCAAAAACAGTTTCTATTTTTACTGTTCTCAAATCCAGTTTAATTTCATTTGGGCTGTGTAGTCAAGTTTCAAGCTTTTTGTGTTACTAGATAATTTGATATTATATTAAATAAATATTTGAGCATTAAAACAATGCAGGTAGAAGTAACACCATCTTCAGTCCATATAAAAGGAAAGATTATACAGCGGGTTTATCATTCGAAAGTTGGTTGGTTGAGTTAAGGTCATGTTATGTCTCGTGTAAGAAGGAAGAACTGATAGCCATACACCATATGTTGGAATTTTCCCGTAGTAGGATGGTGGCCAACCGAGACTGATGTTTACCATTTCTTGATATTGCTACTTGAGTTGGCCGTAGTTCCATGACTTTCACGAGAATAAGGAATCCATAGGCTAGAGAAAGCGATACTAAATGTTATGTAAGATCTCATATACTCTATGTGTTATGGATAGTTATGTAGTTCACGTGATCTTACGGGAATGTACAATAACGTCATCAGTCTTCAGACAGAAACTTGGCTCATTCGAAGAACAAATGTTTGCACGGGCAGTGACACGACGTCTGCAACAACACGGGCGGTCTATATGGCAACTATCGGAGCGTAATCTTTGATTATACATCAGAAACCGTTATTCCTAGAATGTTGCGTTAAACAACGATCAAGAGCATAAGAGTGGTATTGTGACTTTGAATCATTCGTGAGTTTTTTTTTCTCCCAAATCTCGGGATTTTTTGATAATTTGACCTACTGCCCAACATACAGCCCGCGGGCAGCATGCGGCTCAAGAAGGGAGAGCAGAACGAAAGAAATATTAAATCCATTGCAAAAAAAATATAACTTCATAAAATTAATTTAAGTGTCATTGAGCCAAAAAATATTTCTTTTGAGTCAAGTCCCCCACCCCATCCGTCGTATCTGATTATAATACCAATTTATATGCCAAGTAGAAGCCCGTGATATCGTTTCAGTTATACGCGGTTCAACATTAGTAATGAAAGCACCAATGTTGCATCTAACTCACGTGACAGGAAATAGATGACACCGGGTGGGGATTCAACAGTGGCTAGCATCCACATCCCTTTTAAGACAGACAGTTTTAAAAGGGATGTCATCGCCTTGTCTGAAACCAGTCTATGACAGATTGTCTTAGACTGGTTTCAAGCAAGGCGACTTTGTCGATTCAATACAGTTGTCAATCAACTAGTTGACAGATCTGAAGATCCTGTCTTTTGTGTTGATTTATCTAGTTGCGATAAGAACACGAGAGACATTTATCCTGGTGGATAGTCATATAGGGTGTGAGTCAACAAAGTGTGAAGAGAGACAGAAGAATATTATATAAAACTATCATTTGTTGCATTCCTGTCATCTATTGGTCAGTTACTGATTTGTCTGAAACCAACGCTATTCTGGAAAACCGAAACAAAGGAGAAAAACTACAATCCTATGATTCATTTTACTATTCTATGTTTACTGTTAGAATCAATCGGACAATGATATCTTTGTATCACTCCATTCACTACATATTTACTTATTTATGGGATTTTAAGAACAGTTGACTATAGAATTGGTTTTGCGAGTGTTTATTTGTTTGTATTAACTGATTGTAGAAAATGAAATACTTACTGAATAATTGGTTTTCATTTCCTGTCTAAGGTTGATTAATATGATTTTGCTAATTAACGAACCATGCGTTCTGTATTTTTAAGATTAAATATTATAATTTGTTATTTTATTATCCTTATCTTTAACATTATTGAATAAATGGGTTGATATTTTTTAAATTTTTGCATAGTCTTTATGTCTCAAAAAATCTTGTAACATAAAAAAGGAAATTATATCGATGGATGAAAATTATTCAGAAAAAAATGAATAGATAATTTTTTATTGAAAGAAATAATGAGACATTCCTGTTTAATTCGTCAAGTTTTCGTACCTGTTTTCAAATTGTATACTTTGGAAAAACAGTTTATTGTAAAATGCTTCCATATTGAATGTAAGTCAGGAGATTGTTATAAATACAAATAAGAATTATTAAAACTGGCCTTATATTTCAATCAAGGGTTTTTTTATCAACGTTACATTTAAGACAGAATCGTTTGCGAAATTTAATTAAGTAGAACCAAAATTAAAACAATTTGCAAGTGGTGAGTGTATTATGAAATGCTTGGAACAAATGGTAGATAATAAGAGAATTCCTAATAAGAAAAACGACACGTTAAAATCAATTTGTCCTATGAAACTATTGCCTGAAATTAACGAATTAAGAAAATATATCGAAAAGGATTTGTGAAGTAAAACTTGTGGTTTAAAATTATATTCTTTGGCAACGGATGAGAGAACTGAAGCTACGAATTCGCTGTTCAATTTACCACTTATTTAAGTGTATTAAGGACAATTACATTACAACTGAAGAAATGGCTTCTTAAATACGATTAAAAAAGCCAAGGAAACATCAAGAAATTTATAAAAAAACAATGAAAAAAAATTTCAGACAGATTTGCCTTGTCTCTTGTGTACATAGCTTGTACAGTTACGGATAGTACAACAACTGTGATAGTTAAAAAAAGATGCTTGTAAAATCAATTAGAGACTAAGTACTAGTTGCCATAAACTCTCATTTAATTAAGTATGATTGCATAGTACATCAAGAAAAATTACGTGGACAAAACTTGCAAATGGACCATGTAACGCAAATTGCCATCAAAAGTATTAATTGTATAAGAGATTTGGGTTTCATACAGCGCCAATTTTATGAATTTCTTAAATATCTAGATGATGAATATGGGAGTATTTTATGCTTTACGACCAACGAGGCCGAATGTTAAAAATATTTTTACATACTTAATGAAATCAAATTGTTTACGATATCAAAAGTAAAATTTGTACCAGATCTTGAAGATGCCAATCGACTTGCAAGTTTAGAAATTTTGGTAGATTTGTCTATAGATTTAAATAATTTATACATGCGTCCTTGAGACAGAAACTAACTTAATTTTGCGATGTTTAAAATCTTAAATGTGTTCCAAATGAAACTGAAATCCGGGACAAATCCAAATAAATGTAAAATACCCTAAAAATGAAAATATGCAGCCCTAACTTTGCAATTTTATTCAATAATTAGAAAATAGTTTTGAAGATTTTTGAGAAAATCAATAAATGATTTTTTTTTTTTATTTTTGTGACTCCATTTACAATCGGTATAGATTTGAAGCCAGCGCATTTTGAAAAGAAAAGGACTAAGTTGCAATCTGACATCTAACATAAAGCTGAATTTCATTAAATTTCTTTATAGGAATTTTGTGAATCATAACTATCTATATGAACATTTATATACCTAGCTGCACCAACATTTGTATTCATGTCATCATTGTTCGAAATCACGTTCTGTTGTAAACAACTAATCTCAAGAGAGAAGCGCACTATTAGAAAAATGGTAGCAGAAAATTGGATGAACATTTTGAGAACTCTCTGAAAATAATAATCACTGCAATCTAACTAGAAATATCTGAATTTGTTTTCTTCCTTTAAATTCAAGGTGAAATTTAGATAATTTGATTTCTAGCTATTTTTATTCTCATGAAACTTATAACAAAATATTTTATATTCAATGTCATATAGGGTGTATAAAACATTGTAATTCTAATTCCATGTTGCAGCATTCATAATACAAAAATCACAAATTATTAAATTTCAATAAAATAAATATATTATCTAAGCAATTTATTGATAATTCTTTTTTATTTTCATGAACTATTGTTAGTATCTTCGAGTTAAGTCTATTTTGAATGGCAACAAGTAATTCGTCTTCTTCCTTTACAGCCCAAGGAAGCAAAAAAGATAAACACTCTTATGATGCAACAATCGTTTCATCTTGCGCATTATAACATGGATTTTTTTCTCTAGTAAAAAGGGAAAAATCCCATTTGTATTGAACTCATACGCTTTCTCGATTATTTTTTTTAGAAAAAGTAATGGACTAATATTTTGAAATTCATATTTGTAAAAATTTCATTTATTTTGAAGTATGTGTAATCAAGGGGAATGTGGCCAAGAATTTGAATATTTTATTTCAATTATGTATTCCTTGTATTTTCGATGCTTTTAAAACCAAAAAAAGTCATAAATACTGTATTTTAGCATATCAGTAGGTAGCTATAATACAAATAATGTACCCCCCCTTATTAAATTTGACTTTTCATGAGGAATGCCTCAGTCAAGGCCAAAAAGGGCTAGGAGTACGCATGCTGAAATACTATCCCTTTATTGTATGAATCTCTTGTAAATTTGTATGTACTTTCTTGAGGTTGTAATCTTTTTTAAGTTTGTATGCATTTTCTTGTATTTGTAATCTTTTGCAAATTTGTATAAACTTACTAATAAAATAATGTTACACTTACTGATATCTTTTACTGAAACCCATTTGATCTCTTGCCATAACTGTCTTTAATCCGACATTGAAGCTTAATGGTTCCCACTATTATATAAAAAATATTATTTATGTTATATCCGATTCTTTAGATGGCATTAGATGTGACGTAAATTTATTGGAGTTGACTAATTTATAAATAATACATTTTTCTTAAAATAATCAAAGTATTAAACAGTATAGTATTTATAGCTGTATTCAAACTGTATTCAATGTTTTTTTTTATTTAAAAAAGCAGTTGTAATATCTTACATATTTTATGCAATTGATTTTTTGAATAAGGATAGCAACAAAAAAAAACTTTTTAAGAAAAGAATAATTTTCAGGAGGATCATGTTTTGAAAATTATTCTGTTTCTGATAAGTGTAACAATATATGAATAACATTTATAAAAGTATAGAAAGTTTCGATAAAACCATTTTTTTAAATATTTTGATTTCAAGTAATTTTTTTTAAGAAAAATAATTAATAAAATTATGGTGTTTAAATAATTTAATAAATTCGGGATCAAAAACCTTCCATATTCAGGCTGTGTAAACAATTTCCTGCATTACCATTTGTGATATATATTTTCAGAAATATGCCTGGAAAGATGAGAACTTTTTGTCTCATTTCTGTATTATTTTTTATTTAATTAAGATTTAAAGTATCAGTTTTTCATTGTAATAACACTGTAGAACAAAAATTACTTTTTTTCTCTAAAATTTAAATCTAATAATTCTTGAGTACATAAAATGTCAACAGAAATGCATAATCAGTTCTTAAATTTTGTTAAATGAAGGATATATATCTAATTATAAGTTATTACTATATTAGATCAGGAAACAGAACAATAAAATGTCGAATTTACCTGCACAGGTTACCTGCTCTTGATAGGAATATATCCTGCATAAAGGAAATGCCGTTAAATCCCGATCAAGAGCTATTTCCTAATATTTTCACTGGTACCAACTTTATGTAATGGCAATAAAAAAATTACTGATGCTATTTGAACTAAAGCTCTGTTAACTGCATTTTTATCCGCTGGTTTCTTAAGTTTCCGAGAAGACCAATTTTGTACATTATAATTTTCCTTTTACATGACTGTCTCATTTGCTTATGAAGCATAAATTTTTGTATGCCCTTGTTGTTTTCCCAGATGTAATGAAGTAGCTTTAAAGTCAGCACAAATAGTCCACATTAAATCCTCATACTTCAGAATTGTTATAATAATATTTTCTCTGCAGCATTTTCTACAGTAGCGGAGTTATGTTTAGTTCCATTAAGAAGGAGTACTGTATTCAAGTTCACTTTAGAAGTGCCAACAAAATGTCACCATTCCTCTTTCTTCAGACACAGATATAAATATGTCATCAGATTTAAATATTGCAAAAATACATTTCCCCAACTTATAAAAAAATAATGAATTTTTGAGTGTTTATTATGGCATATGGAATTACATGCAATATTAGCCAACACATATCTAACGCTTTCGAACCCTTCGTGCAAGCAATTAAGTTTTGTTTTTACTTGACACCAGATCCCGCACAAGATCATTCAAATCTGCTTGCAGTATTGCTTAGGGTATCGAATGTTTCTCTGATGGATAGTATTCAGTGTGTGTTTTACTATCAAGTCAATAAGACGGCATGCCTTCTTCAATTTAAAGGATAATCAATACTTGTTTGTGATACAGGACTGTGAAGTGCAAATTCTATTGCGTAATAAATATTCTGATATTGAGCACGCTTCTGTTTCTTAAAAGGAATTAATTTAGCGGGTGGAGTCATACAAAACTCCTCTACATGTTATATATAGGTTCCATTTAGACCATTCATATGTCGAAAAAAATCTCCATTCATTTGATCCATTCTAAAAGACGCTTAGAATAGCTTAAACACTAAATGGTTGAGACTTATGGCTTATCCTGTTCTCCAATTTTATATGCAAAATAAATTTATGGGTATTTTCAATTACAGAAATCGTGCTTTATCTGAGAGTGGTTCTTACAAATTCTCTGCAAATACAGTAAAAATTATCTCACTATGGCACTTTTAAGGAAACATTTTTAAATGCTTCCGGTCGTTAGCTTATTATATGCTACACTGATCAAAAGTTAATTAAAAATGATAGATAAGGTCCTCAACGCGTCAATATCTGACAAAACCCATAGTAGTGGATACTAGAAGTATTACATAACTCCCTTCCAGAAATAATTGTCTGCAGATAAAAAGCTTTTTAAACGGAAATAAAATAAGATGATGTTATAGATTCATATACAGATATTTTTGAGAAATGAGAACTAATTTCACTCCTTATGAATACTTTTTAAAACAATTCTCTAATATATGGTTACCTATATTTGATAAAATTTTCCGATAAAAACTTTCTTGTTTAACAACGCAAGTGATTTATTATTATTACCGTCACGTATATGTTACATAGGTTTGCCATAAAATATTTTATAAGTGTCTTTAATTTGCTTTTAAATAAAATGATTCACGGATTTTTTATGAAACTCTTATTTATAAATGTGTAATTTATGAAATATATTGCAGTTAATTAAACTAAATGCACAGATCACCGATATTTCTCTTTTTAAAGGACAACGTAAAGAAACACTTTTTCGGAAAATATTAGATTAAGTGTTCAAAAAATTCAATAGCCCAAAAAAAATTAAATTATGATTAATCTGCATTTTTTAAATAAAATTCAAATTTTTAAACAGACGAATAAATGCTTGAAAACACAAACATTTTTATACCCAGTGCTTGATTATGACATTTAAAACCATATTCATCCATGACATATTAATACTATAATATCAAAGTTTTCAATATTTAGAGGTAATTTTTACTAATGTATACTGCAGTAATGTAGTGATAAATTTCAAAAACAAGAGTTTCTGAGCCTATGGTTTCAGGAAGTATTCTAAGTCTTAGCTAATTGACCTTATAGAAAGTACCCACCGAGAATAGGTAAAAGATTGTTCATTTTACGCTTTTCAAATACTAGGTCTACTTCCTTTCTGAATTCATTATTTACCCATAATAATGTTTTCGGTAAAACTTCTTTCTCTATTATTCGAAACTTGGAACTTCACTTTAAGGAATAGAATAAAGAATGTTCTACGTTTGTTGGGGTTGGAACACATTCTGAAAATTTAGTTAAGTTCCCCACGGATTATAAGCCCCTGTACTTATTTAAATGAGCTTAGTTTTAAGAGAGCATTACTATTTTCCTTGAAAGGAGGCTTGAAAGGAAAGTTATTTATATCATACATGATTTCTCTAAGGATATTCAAAACAATTTTATTATCAGTTGTTTATATTTAAAGTTTCTTATTTCAAGATATCCGTGGAAAAAATTATTTCAAAATTATATATATATATATATATATATATATATGAAAGCTACAAAAATCATCATTATAAAGTGTAATACATTTTTAAAATTTAATATTCACCATTCAATTATAAAAGAATATAATGCAATTAACAAAAACTATTAATTTTTATTTTGAGTTTTTGAACGATAATGTGATTCAAAGTTCTGTATACATACTTTTAATAAACTGCTGTTTGTAGAAAATGCAACACCATGAAGGAATCATCAGAATCAAATGAAATTCGCAGCAAATGTCAATTATAGGATATTATGCAAATTAATAAAGTTTCAGAGCCATCGCGCGTGCGCGGCGCCCTCTGAATTGATGCTGAAAGCGTATAAATAAAGTGCTGTAGCGGGACGTTGAAAAAAGTCTATGATTATTTGTTAGTGGCAAACGTTTAGTGAGACCTGAGTATGCCTCCACGACGGAAGAATAAGAAATTCAAGCAACTTACGGAGTTTGAACGAGGGAGGATAATCGGCCTTCGAGAAGGAGGATTTTCCTATCGCGCAATAGCAGCTCGTATGCAGCGGAACAGTTCCACAGTGATGCGAGTTTGGAAGCAGTGGACCGACGAGCACCGAACAACTCGAAAAACAGGCACTGGACGACAGAAGGTGACGTCAGAGCGCGATGATCGACACCTGCTCCGCATGGCGGTGAATGATCGCACAGCTTCCTCCAGGCAGCTGGCAGCACGTTGGTCTACTGCTACAGGTGTACAATTGTCGGCTTCGTCAATTCGTCGTCGTCTGCTGCGCCGTGGATTGCGTGCAAGGGTGCCTTTATACAGGATTCCCCTCACGGCGAATCATCGACGGCTGCGTCGGCAGTGGGCTCTTGAGCACAGAGACAGGCGAGCTGATTGGCACCAAGTTGTCTTTTCAGATGAATCACGCTTCAATTTGTGGACCCATGATGGCCGTGTTCGTTTTAGACGTTATGCCGGTCAACGCTGCCTTCCTGAGTGTATTATTGAACGACATAGTGGTCGAACACCCGGAGTTATGGTCTGGGGTGCGATTTCGTATCATGGACGATCCAATTTGATACGAATTGAGGGTAATCTCAATAGCAACAGGTACGTCCGTGAAGTGCTACAGCCCGAAGTCGTTCCTTTCCTTCAAGGCATCCCTGGAGCTATCTTTCAGCAGGATAATGCACGCCCACATGTTGCGCGGACTGTTCGAGACTTCTGTTCAGCACAACGCATGCAACTTCTTCCTTGGCCTGCTTATTCACCGGATATGTCGCCTATTGAGCACGTGTGGGATATGGTTGGTCGGCGTCTCGCTCGTGATCCGCGTCCTGCAGTTTCCAAAGACGAACTTTGGTTGCGCATACAAGCGATATGGAATTCTCTTCCTCAAGCAGATATTCAACATCTGTTTGACTCCATGCCACGTCGTATAGCAGCACTTATTGCAGCGCATGGTGGCTGCACCAAATACTGATTTCGGACGCTTAATTTGTTTCTTTTGTTTTGAAAATTTCATCATTTATTTGTATCAGTACAAGTCGTTTCTGCATTAAATTTCATTTGATTCTGATGATTCTTTCATGGTGTTGCATTTTCTACAAACAGCAGTATATGTGTGCTATATTTATATTTAAAAATATCATTGCATGTTGTTAAAAATATCTGAGACATTTTTAATGGCAAACCCTTCATGCATTGAACACATGAAATTGTGCTTGCAAACATGTAAGGAAATATAGGCTGTGTATTCTGTTTTAAGAAAAATGGCTGTTTGACAGTTATTTTTGCGCAACTAGCACCATACAGTATGGATATAATTGTCTCAAATTATTGATATCCTTCCTGAAATGATATATGTTTCTAAGAATGGTGCATAAAGTTTTCCCAACTATTGTAGAAAGTAGCAATTTGCATAAAAATGTATCAATGTTGTAGAATCACCATTACATTAAAAGTGCTTATTAACAGAGAAGAGTTCAAAGGATTATCTATAAGGGAATAAGATTTTTCTGCTTTTGCAGTCCAGCAATTATAAGTAATGATTATAATGAAGAATGAACATACTAAATGATTTGAATGTTCAAACATATAATTTTTTATAAACCTACATGTATTACATTAGTACAATCAAAATTATGTATTGAATTAGGAACTATGATATTTTTGTAATTACAAAGTGCAAGAACGTTTGGAGATTCAGCAGCAGTAGTCATAGTGACGTATTAGTTCTTACGAGAGAACTTCGCAAGCGCACCGGAGCTTACATGGCACGGCGCATTCTATTTTACTTTAGGGGAAGGAAAAGCAAATATGCATTGATATCTAACACATTATTTAAAAAAAATGGTGTAAAGAATTACATTAAAATCTCTTTCATATTTTTTTATTGTTTTTATAGTGTGTAACGAAATATTTATATAGATTAATATGATATAAAATAAAAGAAATACTTTACGCATAGTACGTAAAACATAAACATCAAGAGTATTATTATCTGAAACAAACACATCTAAGGATGACAGTGGAGATAGAAAATATATTTGAGAAAAAGATTTAATATACGTACTAAAAATTAATTTAGAAATATGTTTGTTTGAAAAAAGGAATATTATTCACATTAAGAAAATATAGTATTAAAAATTATTTAATAAGCCCATTGAAACTTTGAATATGACATCCTAAAAATAAGAATTTTGTATCTCTCTGTCAAGTCTTACAAAACTGGTTCTTCAAGAAATATTTAATATGCTATACTTAAGAAAAATTTCATATATTTTAGATTTCATTTTTAAAAGTCCTTAATCTTAGAAGCATTACAAGGTTAGAAATTTACACCCAATCAATAAACACCCAACTCTTTTATTACAAGGTAAATATGTTCCTTAGAAAAGTGTGCAAAAATTTTGTGTGAAAAATACATGCGACGTATGGTAAATTTGAGGATATGATTCACAACTTAAGAAAATTGTGTAGAGGAAAATACTCTAAATATTTTGGCAAAAATCCGTGCAAAAAAGTAATAATGAAAGCCATATTAATTGTTTATAAAACTAAAACAATTCATTTTATTACAAAAACAAATTAAAATTAGTGAACAGTGAAAATTCAATATATAAGTGCATATAACATATAAACGTTCAAATTGAAATTTGGAATAAAACTACTAACAACTACTCATCGCTACTTGTTAACAAGCGTGTACGTTTATTACGAACTGGATCAAAAATGCTATAATTTGATGTTGTGTCATTATATGTCTGAAGAAAGAAGAATTTTTTTTACTATTAAGAGCCTTTGTAAGGTTTTTTTCATCTAGCATTTAAGGTCGATTAGTGCAAATGTTTCATGGCAAAGCAAGCATGTGTAAGACAATCCGTAATCGTAAGCTATTTCTATGTTTCCTTAACATTCAAATTTCTTTTTTCCACTGATTCTAAGATATATATTGAAACGTTTGCTTTATGCAGTACATTTTAAATTAACATCCGAATCGAGTGGCTGAACCTTAAGAAGTTGTTCCGAACTGAATACTTTCCCAGCTGAGGAAGCTGATGATTGGAGTGAGCAGCTTCAAAACAGAATGAACTCTAACTAAGAACTAAGAACGAGAGAGAACGCTTTTTTCTCTATGTAACCAGTGTTGTGTCTTATAGTGATGTGTAACTGTTGTAATTAATTTGAATACATATTTTTATTTACAAGGAAGTGCAGAGTTTTCATTTTGAATAGCTGATGAGTTTATTTTGTTAGCAACTAAAGAAATAAAACACCAGCTCCCCGGAACGACAGAAAAGGTATGTCAAATTTTGATATTCTTAATGAGTAATTATTGACATACCTAATCTGAAAAAACGAGAAACTCAATTTAATATTATTTGTTTTGTCTCTTGACAGAGGTGATATAAAGCGGAAAAAATAGCTTTTGAATACTTAGAAAAAGAATTTGTGATTCATGTTAGAACAAAAAAATTGTGTAAATATGTATATATTGGTGGATCGTGTTATTCAAAAATCGTGTAAAAAATACCGCATAAAAAGTAGTTGGGTGCATATATATATATATATAAATATCATTAAATATAATACAAAGTAACAAACACAGCATACTGCGCTTTGAAAAAGAAATACTATGTTACAAAGTGATAATCTTCCTGTTCTATGTATTATTCAATTAAAAATATATGCAATACGAAAAAAACAACTTACGAATCAAGTTTATTTCTGTGTTTTCAATTAAGCTATTTCCTAAAATATATTATTTGAAAATAATTACAATTGAATGATAATATCGTGGAATAAATTTAAAATATTAATCATATTTAGAGAACAAATTTCAAGATTAATAAATACATATTTGCTGCAAACATTAGTGTGGATATATGCTCATTTCAGGCATCCTTTAACTTCCAGAAATAGATGACTCTTAAGCAACATTTACTGATTTTCTCTGTAATAAAGAATTTTTACCTCTTTTTATAACAATACTACTACCTGAAATACTACTTGATATCGTCTTTTAAGATAAATTTTTCTATTATTTCTCTCCGTATCCCAAACAATATAATGTTTTTAATCACATTTAAAAAATGCACATAACAATTGTAATTTTTTAATGCAATGAAATGGATTTCAGTTAATTACTTCTCTCCGTCAATAGACATTTCTTATTCTAAAATATTAAAATTTTTAAAATATTTCATTTAATTTGATAATTTAATCAAAGTCTAATTTCTTAAAGTATTTATATATCTTTGAAAAAATATTTCAACTTTCATATTTAAATGAATAAATTCGTTCCCCCCACTTTACTGTACAGTTATCTTTCTCTTCTTATTAATACTCGTCAAATCCTTGAAGTTTCCCCTAAATTCAGAAAGAGCATCCGATAATTGAGTCACTTCATGATTAAAATCGCTTCACTCGTTTGCAATTATATTTTCAGTATTCTGGATAATTGTCTTAATCAAATTCCAATTCTAATCACTCAAAATGATTTTTGTTTCAAAAACGTTTTTAAAAATGTAAAAGTTCTTAAAGCTATAAAATTATGAAAAAAAAAATTTTGAAATAAGAAACATGATTTAAATCTACAGAGTCTTACATAAATAATTTTACATTTTAATAAAAATTAACCTCTTAATGAATCATTAAATAGTAAAAAACTTACAAAGTTTTTACTAATTTGGTGGTGGTGTTTCATAAAATGGTCTTATGTGTCAAAAAATGTTTATAATTTATAGAATAAGAAAATCTGCTAAAATCCATTTGCAAGATGTTTCGAAACTCATAGGTACAAATTTAACCCTTTAAGCAGTTTGCCCGTACAGTGTACGTGTTACCCGAAATTGGCCTTTTCTGGTTTGCCCGTACGGCGTACGGGCATCGATATTTTCGCCTTTCCTTTTCTGGTTTGTCGGCATTTTTCATTATTGAAAGAGACTATTTAGTATTATTATTTTTCAACAGATGGCGTGGCTTGTCCATGTAAATGAAATGATTTTCATCCGGGTTTTCTATGTAGCGGGAAAGCGGGAACTTTTCTTTGAAATTTTTGTTCTACTGTATGCCGTGCTTGTGAATCTGATGGAAATTATGGATGGAATAGACGACGAAAATACTTTCTTGTTAGATGATGAACTACATTCTGATACAGATATAGATATTTCTTCTAATTAATTGGATTATTCCTCAGATGAATCATGCAGTTTGCTCAGCTCTGATGAAGTTTTGAGTTCTTCTTCTTTTTTCTCTTCCCCTCTTGGAATTATATTATTTTATAAAAAATTGAGGGAGAATCCACCAATCGAATTATTTATTTTAATTTTCCCTCTCACTTGGAGGGAAAATATATTTTTATGATATTTTGAATATCATAGTATGGTACTTAATTATATGCAATAAAAAAATGTGCCTTTTTTGGAAGCATTTCTGGTAAAATAATTGACCGCTTAAAGGGTTAATGGGTGATAGTACACCTCTAAACAAACAATTTTCAATCTAAAATGCATAGGTGAAAGAGAGCGGTTCACTGTTATACGACCTGTAATGGAAAACATAAGCGTGAGTTTTCTTACATATTGTCATTTCTACCGCAGATTTCAGGAGGCTATGACTTTTTTCTGATTACTGTATGTTGCGAGAAGTGGACCTAATTGACTAAACCTAGTTAACTAGTGCCTCATGGTAATCATAATAAAAGCAGGAGTACTGTATGTTAAATGTAATAAAAGGACGAGTAATAGAAGTGATGCCGACACGACACTCGAATACATCTGTATTAGAGTGTATATAAATTACACTATCAGATATGCATTCTTTTTCAACATTTCGTAAAAAACTCCAAATAATGCATTTCCATATGTAATACGACATTTGAGTAATTACATTACATTATTACGTAAATGGGGTTACTTCAGGTGAGGATGTAAATACATATGGATACTATTTAACACTTAGCAATCAACACACAATATTTGAATTGTTAAGTTTAATTATACTTATTGGTAGATATAACAAAATTACTGTATTCCTTGCAATGGGGGTAGGGTAACATTCATCCTCTATACATAGGACAAAATCGAGCTGAACACCCTTAGCTGTTGTGCATTTTTACCCATCATTCGCCATGTAGACCATGTGCTTGGCTATTCGTCTTGAATTATTTCCTACTCTCTGAGTATGCCACGTCAACGTGTGCTTATTTGTCCTCTTTACGTCCACACTCGGGCTGGAAAAACAGGAAGGGAATCCCCTCTTGTTTTTTTCGTCGAGGGTTGACAAGTTGCCATATCAATTGATGCCCTTTGGATGAGGGGAAGTGTTAACTCTGTAGCAAATCTCAATATAGGGGATGGGAGAGCAATCATTACTCCTACATTTATGTTCATGAATTTTATAACGTTCAGCGTTCAACTGTATGGAATTGTCAACGAATATAATGGGTTGAATTCCTCAAAACAAGTTTCCGTAAGAGTATATTGAAGAGTGAGCAAGAATAATTCGGTTTATTCATTCCGAGATAACTCGAGTGTGCAATTTAAGAGTTGGGTTTTGTTTCGTAATGAAGGGTAATTTGAAAAAAAAAATATTTACATGAAAAAAGTTATTTTAAATCAAAATGCAGAATTTCTTCTTCATAATTTTGTTTTTTTTCATTCATAGTTGAAAACTTAAAAAGAAATTAATTTAAAAAATATTTCAACTCCAAGATGCTACACTAAGAAATTTCTATCACCATTCATAATAACAATTGTAAGTTGTTTAGTAAGTGTAAGTTTCGATTCGTATTCAACGTTTGCTCGTTAATTCATAGTAATAAGACCTGCACGATGCATTTATTTGAAAATTGTTATTTATTCTGTTCATTTAAACATTTTCCATGATTATATTTATTATTAAAAGAAAAGTAAGACAATGAAGCATTTGAAAAAGGAGGCTAGTCTAGTGACTAATAATTAAATGCATTTTAGATATGCTTTGTTGTAAATAATCTGATAATAAACTCAATTTAATTCTTGTATTTTAGTCATAGAGAAATATTTCTGTATTTAATCATTGATAAACATTTAAATACAAGAACTCGTTTTGTATTTATTTTAACCAAAAGATTAATTGATATGTTAGAATATATTATTTAAAAAATCATCTATATGTCATTTGTTATTTAGTTCCTACAAGACATATTTTTTCTCATAAAAATGTATTTCTTATATCATTAATACTGTAACTGTTGTTTATTGACATTAATATCTTTACTTTCTTATAACATTAATTTTTTCTCTTAACATTAATATTTCTTGTAACATTAATATTCATGAAAGGGAATCTATAAGAACTTCAATCTCTTTATTTTAAATTCTACATTGCTTTATTCAATTTTGGAAGAGAGAATTATTTTTAAAATTACTTAAATAAAACCACGCGTGATTATAATATGATTGTGGTTTTATTTTTTTCTCATGACAAGAAGTTCTTTATTCTTTCTGATGCTAAGAACGAAAAAAAAGTATTTGAAATTACTAACTTTTAGAGAAATCTAACATTTGAATATCTTCATTTTGGCTGAATTTAAAATAGAAAATAATACTTTGTAACACTGTAATTTAACGATACCTTCCATTAACTATTAAGCGGTAACCAGGTGGCACCACATGTTCTTTTTGGTTAGAAGCTCAAGCATAGCAAGCTCGAAGAAGGCGAAGAAGGCTTCTTAGAAGAATGATGGAGTGATGTTCGTTAACCTGTGTTCTGAATATTTTTGTATCTTGTCTTGTGTTGTGGATCGTGTCAAGTATTAAATAATATTTATTACTGAAACCATTCCGGCTATTCATTATCTTGTCCTGAAATAATAACAACATTGTACGGATACTACTTCAAATTATTTACACCAATAATTTCTAAAAGTTCATTAAAGGTCACTGAAATATTACAATGAATAATTCATAGTATTCCATAAGAAATTCCATACTGAAAATAGCAGTTGGACACTTTATCTTTATCATAATATAATACATTTCAATTACATTTATTTACATATTTTTTATAAATATACGAAATTCGAATCTTTCAAAATTTCACATGAGAAAGAATTTTTAAATTAGATATATACAACATTGAATGTATCCACCATGTGCATTTTGTTTTATAGTATATTGAAAGTTCAGTAAATTTTATTTCATTTAAATAACATATAGATCTAATTTCCAGTAAAATAAAACTTCAAACAAAAGCAAAACGGAAACGGGTAGAAGGAAATATTTCAAGCACATTTATTCGATATATTTCATCATGAATCTAACCTAGTAAAGTCCTAATAATACACCACTATTCTATAAGAGCGAATTCCTCTTCTACGTTTAAATCCAATTAAATCATCCCCTTATTAAAATTAATAAACAGCATCAAATTATTTTTGTTTTTATTTCAAGCAAAATTTCTTGATTTTACATTACTTTCAAATTTGTGGGTAGCTTTCGATATTGATATAATTTAATCAGAAATTCATCGTTTTGTTCAGTGGTGGGGGAAGCGTATTCTATCAGGAATTTTTACAATAGGGGTTTCTCAAAGACAGCTTGTCATATTACATTGTTAAGAAGACTTTTATTTCCAAATTTTACTTTCAATCGACACTTTTCATGTCAGAAATGTTTATTTTGTGATTTTGTTTTATTCATACAACATAAATATTTGAGTTTGTTTATTATTCGAGTATTAAATTAATATATGATGAATAATTTGAAAATATCTAGATCATACTTGTAAGGTTAAGCTGTTCAACCTAACCTAAAATATAACGTTAAATTGTTAATCTTTATTGTATTCTGAGATAAAAAAAAAAGCAATACAGATTACATTCTTGTTTTGTAAAATTCAAATATAAATTTTCGAAGAATTTTATTTCTTCTGAGTTTCAAATGCATTCATTAAGACAAAAGTAGACCGCCAAAGAAATGGGAAAATTTAGCCTGGGCAGTTACAAAAAAAATCTACACTCAGAAACATTCAGTTCAAACAATATCCCTTAATGTTATTATTAGAAATCTTTTCCTAAATGCTTTGCTATTTATATCTGGGATTATTGTAGGATTTTTTAAAATCGAATTCTTCAAAATTCAAGAGGTCTGTAATCCTTTTATAGTAATATATGCCTCCTACATTTACAAGATTTGCTTGTTATATCGTTTCGAACATATACAGTGGGAAAAGTACAATCCATACAGTGTTGCAAATTATTTTATTGGTTTTTCTACACAAACAATTTTACGAATTGATTGATTATTAACTTCGCATTGAGAGAAGTAACTTAAGGGTTATTGGCAAAGAATCTTCTAATTTTGAACCTCCAACAAGCGACATGGGCAACTAATGCACAGCCATCCATTCTCCACACTTCCATACAATTTCAAAGCAAGTTCCCGACAGACGTGCATCGGCCCCACTACAAAAAGTATCTTTAGTGGCAGTCGGACTCGATCCCATAACACGATTTATGCATCGCTGATCATGAATTATAGATCATAGCAATTTTGCTGACGCGGTCACAAATACGTAACGAACTAACGGTACATTGATCAAATTTTAGAGTATTTTATTTTTTAATACAAATCTAAATTTGAAATAAACATTAAGAATGTAGTTGCATGACCCCAAATTTCCTCGTTTTATGGAATGAATATATTGTTTTAAAATTAATTTCTAAAAATATTCGGATAAAGTGTTTTTCAGTAAATTACCATGCGGTTTCAAAGTTCAGTAATAAATAATATACATAAAATTATTAAATGATTTTTTGAATGCTCATTATGGTACAAAAACCTTCAAAGACACATTTAATACTAATGCAATTTTTTAATGCTTTTGTCTGATAATAAAGTATTTCGTATGAAAGCAAAAATATATTTCTTTTACTTAAAGGCGTTTTCTTTATCACCTCATTCTTCACCCTGAAAACAATGTTTCAGCCTCATAATAAATCAACACAGCTGTCATATTACGTTATGCTTCATAAAGTGGGTTTCGTTGGATTATAAATGAAAGAAGGCGAGGCACATAAGGATAATCTTAATTGATTTACTCTTTGAGCTGGCTCTAGAAATGTACCCTTAAGGAAGAAGAGTTTACAAGCATACGTCATGTTTTATTAACTTTTCTTGACAAGTAAAGCTATAAATTATCAAAGGATAATTTTTAAGTGTCTTTTATTATGCATTACAGAAAAGACTCTTAAGAAAGACAGAAATGATTTCAACTACGCAATTTCAATTTTAGTGACACATAGAAGAAATGAATTATGTTGTGTACCTATTTGTGTTTGAGTTTTTCTTCCTTTTTCTTTTACTCAGAGACAAAAAATTTCTGTATAGGTAAAATCATTTTTTCATCTATTGAATTACTAAATCAATTAACAATTTTAGAAATTATTACTAGGACCATAAATAATTGAAAAGAGTTTAAATATTGAAGTAAGTTTTAAAATGAAAAGTCGTTTTTAATTCGATTTATCATTAAATATTCTTTTCTAATCATACATTCAATATACTATTAGTAATGTACCCCTAAACATACTAGTTAAAGATTATTATTACTGATAATTATTAGAAAACATTTGGTCATACAATTTTTAAGCACACGGAAACTTAAAACTTTTCAGTAGATGTTATATAGTAGTGGCATATTCGAAGACTCGAGGTAGATGTTGTTTCCTCGAGTCGTGGGTTTTTCGAACCTGCTGCTACTAAGGACCCTCCGTATATCTGGGCTGTTGCACATTAAATCTGATCGAGGTTTCAAGTTCTCTGGTTAACATAATGTGGATATTTTGATAGAGTGGTGCCAGCTCAGTGATAATACTTGTCATTTGGTCGAGGTTCAGAATTAAGTTCTGTGTAAAGCAGTTTCATTTATAACTTGACATTTTGGACAAGTTTACACTGCCTACGTTATGGAAACTATTAGAAAAGGACCAATTATTGTTTCAATAGGATTGTGCTACTATTCATACATTCCGTTCTAAGTAGAGAAGATTTACTGACTTGAGTGCTCAGGAACTGGTTTTAATCAAAATTTAAGCCCATATAATACATGTAGAATGTATTAGAAGGTCAACTGCGATGCAAGCCTTCAACTGCGATGCAAAATTGGTGGCATAGCTGAACAGTGTCTTTCTGCAAGAATAACTTGTAATTCTCACTATATCATTACAAAATACATAGTGAATAGTGCTTCCCATAGAGAGATAGCTGTTATTACAGAAGAAATAGTAGCCCAACTTCTACCAATTTTTGACTTATCTGAAGTAGAAATAAAATATAAAGTTATCCAGATGGTTTTGATTATGAGTGTAGGCGTAATATGGAGATTTATCGATTGAATTAGGTGAACATTTATATGGATTCAGGTATCTGAGAAATGAGAATGTTCTTAGTAAAATTAACATAGTTTGTTTGTTTTTAAAACAAAAAAAAAATAATCATGTGACATCGAAGTGTTTTTTGACGTGATTACTCTTATTTATAATTCAAGGAGAAAGTCATTATATCATCCTTGAAATAGTGTTACACCATTCAAGAAAATGTATATAAAGAACAGTATTAAAGTTACCTAGATAACTTATATAAAATAATATTTTTAATAAATAAAATACTTCGAAAAAGACATAATTTTCAAGCTTGTACAAGATTCGCTGTCAAACCTATAATAAAAAAAAATACTACAAAGACGAAAATAATATTACACATACTTTATAAACAGGTTCCTTTATAATGACTTAAAATCGAGTAAGGTTAATGACGAATGATTTTATATATAGATAATATATAAAACAGAAACACTTAAGATGCAGAAGTTTCAATAAAGTCAAATAAACATATATATGTTTCAACTGGCTGCAAAGAAAAACATCTCTTAGGATAAAAAATAGAAATGATTCAGTTTTTTATTGCATCTTGCAAAGGTATACGATTGTTTAAATTTTTTCTTTCCATTTTTTAGAGTTTTTCACTATACCCTGGCCAAAGCTTCTGAAGACTTATTGGACAATTTATTGTTCCTAGCTTTCAGCTGTCCCGAAAAAAATATTTTATCTCTTCAGCAGAACGAAATCCTATTTTCTTTCTTGAAGGTTCTCATCTCTTTCCGCTTCTAGATGAAACAAATATGTGCAACGAATGTTTTATAGGAATCTTCAGATAAAGACTATTCGCGTTTAAAAAAAATGTGTTTTTACATAGAAACTAAAATGGAATTCCACAATTTTATGTATAAACGCATTGTCTGTTATTGAAAATTAACAAGATAATTTGATTGGAATGTTCTAAAATGTTATTTTGTTTTTATTTGACGAAAATAGTGTATTTTATTTTGTGTTTGAAAACATATTACAAAAATAACATGCCTCAATACGCTGAAAAAGTTATAAAAACAAATTTTTGATAATTTAGAAGCATTTAATTTCTAAAATTAAATGTTACAAATTTACTTAATAAAATATGCTTAAACGAATTAAGATTTATAAGCTAATTTTAATAGCTTTACATTTTAAGAAGGACCTGCAAATAAAAAACATCTTTCGAACGATCGTTTTTGATGAAAATGATTTACTGTATTAAATTAAGCCAATTAAGACTGACATAATATAGATATGTTGTTAAAATAAATAATGGTTATAATGTATGAAGATTAATTACTATATTTTTTGATGCAGGAGAAGTAATATTTTACCTTAAATTTTCTTCTTTTAAATGACATACGTCTTATTTAATGAAGATAAAAATTATTCAGTCATCTTTCATTACTATATGCAATACCTTTCAAGTTCCAAGATCTGTGAATGTGGTTTAACCGCTTAGTTTGTCCGTGATACAAAATGGAAATGCATTTTGTGCGCAGCTTAACTAGGCAGCATGTGGTGTGGTGATCTTAATTTCAAAGCTCACGATACTGATTACGACATATAATTTATTCTTGTTTACTTTTTCATTCACAAATGAGACATGACTGATTCATAGAAAATAATTTATAAGTGTTTTTTTTATTCTTTCGTTTTAAACTTTGATTTGTTGTGAAATTTGTGCCTTTGGTTGTGTATTACAGTTCCTGAAAGTTTTGTTTAGGTAAGATATGAAGAAAATTAGGTACTCGCCGGGCCAAATCTCATCAAACAGACTTTATTGGCGGCAACAAACAGTAAACATGTATTCCGTTGGGAGTTGTTGTCAGTTGTATCATTTTTGATGACTTTATCGCTCACGCTGGCAAAATGGAAAAATACAGAATATTATAATACTTTTACAAGCTGATGATGAAAAATTAATATAACTAACTGTGCTTTCCAGTTTTATTTTATTTAACTGAGCTTTCAAGTGTTCTTAATATTTTGCACAAACGAAAAATGAATGTTATTCTGAAGATAGTTACAGTGAGTTTGGAAGCCTTATTGTCTCAGCGAATTCTTCAGATTTTGACAGACCTGATGATGATGATGAAGTAAATTCATTGACAGAATTGATGATTCCTAAACAACTCAGACTTCTGGTAAAACTCATGTAAAAAATCCTGCAAACTGCTCCACCGAAATTTTCATTTCTTATAATTCCATTCATTCACAAGAATCATTCATTCCTTCACTGAAATATCAAGTTATGGAAAACAAGTTTATTATTCATACCAGCATGTGCGAAAAACGTCAGCACTGATGGAGTAGTGATTTTCTAATTATTTTTATATATATACTTAATTTTGGCCCAATCCATTAGTATGTATACTTTTATCCATAAATTCAGCTTTCTTAAAATTTTGCCCATGATTTTGGTAATAGGAAATTTGAAATATTTTGAACTTCTAAATAATTAATGGGGCAATGAAATTGATGTGGGATCCTCACGTGACTTCCAGCGCATTATCGGCCAAGTACTACGAATCCGTAATACCTTACCCGAGTAATATCTTCTTGAAGTTCACCAGTGTTGATAAATTTTACTTTCCGTTTGTTATTTCTTCGCTGTTTTTAGGGATGGAGAAAAAGCCAGTGTCATTTATATATTTCAAATTACTAATTGGACAAACTTTGGAATAGCGAAGCTGAAAGACATTTTGCACGTACGATTACAGAAAATTTAAAACTTGGCGTTATCAAAAAGATGTTTTACGGAGTTTGAGAGTAATACATTGCGTGAAATAGAAAAATTGCAAGATGGTCGTAATTTGAAATCGAAGTTTTGAAATAGGAGCAAGAAAAAAAAATCTGTAAGCTGCCATTGATGTTTGAAAAAGCTATTCATACACATGTAGTTCAAGTAGTGTGTTAGAGCAATATTGAAGGTTTTAAAAATGTTGGGTGACTGTGCCATAGTTTTTTTTAAGAGCAATGGACTCAGTATATGTATAAAAATAAATTAAACGAAAAAAATGTTAAATTAATGGGAAAATAAATTGTTTTCTTATTTTTGATACATTGACACTGCCATTAACATTACATTTAGTACCTTTAAACTGCATTTATTCGCTTATTGCCTTAACCCATCATCACAACAACACAATATTTGGTTTACAAACTAGAAGTGTTGCACAGCCAAGCTCTTCGCTTGATCACAGGTGCTGTAAAGTCTTCACCGATCGATGCGATGTTTTTGCTGACAGAAAATAAACCTTTCCAAGAAACTATGAAAAAGAAGGCTTTGATTCTCTATGAAAATCTGCTGAGAATACAACATCTGTATATGAGGGGCTAAATTGTCAAGCACTAACAACTACAAACCCAAGATGGATTTTTTCAGAATGTCCTGGACATCAGGAAAGATCTTACAATCCCAGGTGATTTATAACCACTCCTGAAACCCAGAAACCCTTTGAAAGTGATGAATGTTAAGGTAAAGCTTGATCTAATGGAAACCATTGATAAAAAAGAGATTTTGCACAAAGTATCCTAAAATATTTTGCTCTAGATACCATTGCGAAAAGATATCTAGCTGCTGATTGGCCACATATTTATACTGAGGGTTCTTAGTTGGACTGTTATTTTAATGTATGGACTAGCGTTTTTTCATACCTTTTTTTTTCCTTTTATGCCCCTGTTGACTATATTGGTACTGTCTTTTAAGGTGAAGTATTAGTTATTTGTATATAACTCTAAAACAATTACTACCTATTCATCATAAGTTTGAAAATCCAGTCCATCTTTCAGATTTTCAAGCAGCCATCCTATCAATTAGCTCTGTTGAGGTTTCATTGAAATCAGAAATTTCACAATGCCAAGAAATCTTGAATAACTTCAACCTAATGGGACAATAAATTGTTTTTCAATGGGGGCCTATCCATTGTTATTTGTGTGGTAATGAACAAGCATTCTTCCACGTAAAGAGGGGACCAACTTATTACAGCATCCAAATACAGCCACTTCCTTTTGGAAGATTAAGACGTTCGTAATGAACTTATTTACATCTAATTTCTTACGGGATCTTCAGACTCGTACATCCAAAAAGAGCTGGAGAAGGGTTAGCCCTTTTTTTTTTTATAACTGATAGATCAAGACATGATACAGATGCAGTCTTTTGTCTATTTACGGGAAATGATTGCCTCGCCACCCATATGCAACTCATTGGAATTTCAAACGATTTTATTTGTCCATTCTGTGATTCTAGGAAAGTAATGGAAAGGGACCACCAGTTCCGATATGGGGCTTTTCGCAAACCTTTCGCAGTGTCAAAATGTTGGTAAGCAAGAGCGCTCCTTGGGCTATGACTCAGATCTTCTGCTGTTTGTTCTTTTGTTCTATGTATTTTTACCTAGCCATCGGAAATTAAAAAAATAATAAAACTGTTCTGATCAGAATAATAAACATTTTCTTCAGAAAATTTTACTGTCAAGTTGAGAATCCTTTATTACAGGATTTAGAACAATGATTTTTTTTTTTTATATTAATCGGATAAAAATGTTTATATTTTCACAACAGAGATAAATGAGATGAACGATAAAGATTTCAATTTTGTTTTAGATAAAAAAATAACTGTTATTCAAGATATTATTGTAGAGTCTTAAGCGATAATTTAAAAGGTTAAGAACCACTGTTCAAGAATTTATTTTGTATTCTTTTTATATTTCTTTGTGAACATCATTTAATTTTTTTTGTTTCCTAAGTTTTAATTAAATACCTTATTTAAATTAATACTATTCAGAAACCGTTTGTTTGAATAAAAATATTATATTCTCTGCTGATGGAAATTAGTATTATACATATTCGTTATCATTTTCAGCTACAGAATCACTGTTTACAAATTTAAATTTTAATATATATTTAATTCTTATTCATAACTCTAATTGATTTCTTGCCTTTTCTATGTTTCATTAAATCTCTTATTCATTTTAATTTCAATGTTAAAATGTTAGTTTGGATAAAAATATCGTACTATATGGTGATGGAAAATGATGATTTTCAGATGATATTTAAGGAAAGTGTCAACAATTACAGAAATTTAACTTACATTATCAAGTGAAATTTTTATAAAAAATCTGGATGATTACAGAAAATTAATTTAATTGATGATAAAAGCCTCAAATAAGGAACGGAAAAGCCATAACAGAGTTAAAACTTTTGCAAGATAAGCAATTGGAACGTAAAGGTAAAGATAAACAATACTTGAAACACATTCATCGGAACCCAAAAGCTTTTAACTTCTCTTATTCTCCAGAAAACTTATAAAACTAAGAAACACCTTTCAAAACTATAGTACACAAAATCTTTTGAAAGAATTCATTGGAAGGAATCTTGACTTAATAGGAAGCTACACCTTACTAAAGATTCGTACTTCAATATTCTAAAAACGTTTTGTCAAGCTGTTATTCAAAATATGATTTAAATAATAGATACTTTTACCATGATTCAAGAAAAAACTGTCATAATCCTCAAAATGAAATGCCACATACTATTGTATGTATATATATATATATATATATATATATTAACGGCACTCATCACTCATCGTTGTGCTTCGTTCAGTGCGTGTTGTAATATATAATGGATTAATATATATATATATATATATATATATATGTATATAATAATATATATATATATATATATTTAATAGTATATATATTAGTTCACAATTATTCCATCTTCAGGATGTCTCGAGTTAATAGTGGAGAAAATCGAATGGATAACATTCTGATGGACATTACTTAAGGAATTTTTAAAGTTCGGATGAACAGAAGAATGCACTTGCAACCCACTGCTCCCAATTTTGTTTTTATGGAACATTTTTGGGATAGTATATGTTCTCCGATTCATCTCACTTCTTTAGGACTCAAACATTTATTGCTTAAAATGGATTCATTTGTTTACAGTATACTTTCACTTGAAAAGTTAATTCATATTCATAAATAATCTCCATTTAGTTAGTTTATTCAATGAAGCTGATATACTTACAATATATATACATATATGCTTATACGACGAACAAATTAGTTTCCGAACTATAGATTAGTTTCTGTAAGTTATTAGTAATATTAATTTTATGGCATGAATTATTTTCTGAAAGATGTTTTGCTTAAAATAACTTTTATCGTAACAATTTAATGAAATTATATTTCTCTTTTTATTTTAATTTATTTCACATTCAAGAACTGAATAAAAACCAAATATGAGCGATTGTAAAAGAATGTACTTTTCAATTCAGATAAAATTTATTACCTTTGTATACATTTATATTTAAAAATATTATACAAATAGATTATGATAGATATTATTCTATAGTATATACTTGTATTTTTGGTTTTGAATACTTAAAACATAAGGAGAAATCAATAAAGTAATTTAAAATAGAATCAATATTATATAAATATGTTCAAAGACTTATAATAACTAAAAGAAAGGTGCTTTTAATAAATCAGTTCAGTTAAATTTTTATATTTGAAGAAAGGTGCAGAATATGTAATGCAATTATTTATAGCACTACAAGTAAAAATATTTTACATAGACTAACATTGATTTTTGTAGATTAATTTTTCCAATTAACATGATCATGATAGAAAATAGAAAAATCGTTAACTGACTTCTTGTGTTTGAGTCTTCAGACTCCATTTATGAAATTGTTCAAAACCTTCATTGATTTGATACGATCAATGTATATATACACAGATAATATAATATACTTTTGATTATTGCTATATTGCTTACAGGTTCCTTAAGTTAACACTGACAAGCCCCATATATACGCTATATATATATATGCTTATATATATATATATACTATATATCATGTATATATATATATATATGTATATATATGTATATATATATATATATATATATATATATATATATATATATAATATATATATAATAATAATAATATATAATAATATATAATATATAAATCCTCTATATCTAATATACATATAAATATGCATACATGCATATATAAATGCTGCATACATATATATATGTATATATATATATATATATATATATATATATATATATATATATACTCTCTATATATATGTAGTATATTTATAGTTATATATATATATATATATACATAAATACACACACACGCACACACACACACACACACACACACATATATATATATATATATATATAAGGACACAACAAGAAAGGATTTTTCTATGGAGATAAAAATTATGTGCA
>BMAW01048049.1:41445-66875 GCA_019974015.1 Nephila pilipes
ATATATACATATATTATTTTCATTCTTCCTGTATAAATTAAATTTAAAGTTTGGATAATATTAATAAATCTAAATATTTTAGTATTAAATTAAGTTTATTAGTATTTAAATATTGTAAAAAAATTGTTGAAAGAAATAATTTACATAATAATAATGGTATAATAATTTACATAATTAAATTGATAGGAAAGTGGGTTTAACTATATCTAGTAGAATAAAATCTAAGTTAGTAATAATCAAGATATAAGGGATAATTAGAAAAACTGAAATATTATTTTTAAGCTAAATTTTCAATATATTTTTTTATATTTGAAATTTGTTAATGTTAAATTAATAGTATTTAATTATACAATTATAAAATATGTCAAGAAGTTTTAATGCTTCACTTATTACTTTTTATATTTATATTGTTACATATTTAGACTAAAATAAACTTTATTTTTGTAACATCAAGGGCAATGCGTGGCATAGTTTATTTGTATTAAGTAGATGGTGATACATGTACAAGTTTTGTAATATAATTTCTTATTAATAAATTACTACGTGTTTCTTTATATATTTTTATTTCTTTCTATATATTTTTAATAAAATCTAATGATAATTTCACTATTTTCAGCTTATTGGGAATATATATATATATATATATATATATATATATATATATATATATATGAAAAAGAAATATCATTCCGGTGTATTACATTTTAGTATGTAATTTAATGATGCTTATTTTTAATTTTATTACTTCAAGTACTCTTTTGTAGAAATTTTTGGAATTTCTTTATTTTTATTTGCCCATTTACTTACGTATTTTGCTACCTACCAATTTTATCGTAATGTAAATTCAGTGGGAATGGTTAGAATCCTATGGTACAAGTTTAATAAGCTTCTGAGTCAGAATCTTGAAACAAATAATTGTAATTAAATTAATATTTTTTTTTGCGCTTTATCTTACTTTTTGATACAAATTGTGAAAAAAAGTATATTCGTACGTTTTAATTTGATTTTCCTTTGTTTATTTTAGTTTTGTATCGTTACTCTTATAATATTTTTTATTAAAGAATTTATTGTTTCAATAGTAATTATTTAATATGTTTTTCTTTTTTTTAGATGATAGTTTATTTATGTTTTTTGTGTATATATATATATATATATATGAGTTTGTGCGGCGTGCTTAAAATTCGTAATATTTATAGAATTAGCTATAAAAGCATACATTTTTAATGGCAAACTTATTTTCATTTTATGAATCATTTTTTTTTTCTTGAAGGCTCCCGTGTATCGTTCATTTTGATTCCATGGACGTAACGTTAATTCAATAGAATTTGGTCTACCGCTCTCATCCATGATTTGATTTATATGAAGACTAAGAAAGTGTATCAAAAAGAGCATAAAAATAATGAAATCTTCGGTAGAATTAAGTTTTTCGCTCTGATTTATAAAAATATTCTTTAATGTTTTGAAAACTCACTCGTGAATCATAAAAATTGGGTTAAAATATTTTTAAAAATCGGAGGGAAAATGTGATTCCACAGAAGCTTTCAGTATTTTTTGCTATTTTAGATGCATTTTATTGCATTCAAATAGATAAAATAGTAAGGATTTGTGAAATTTAGTCGAAATACCATAGGATCAACATTACGTCCACTAAATCAAAATGACCGATAGACGAGGACCTTAATAATAATTATGATCCAAACTTTTGTTATTCGAAAATAAAGGCCGAGAGAATAAATAAACAAGCAAATACGATAAATAGAAAATTTGCAAGTATGAATCAATTTTCTTTAAAAAACAATCTTCATTTCTTCTTAATTGTTTTCCCTTCTTTAAAGTTAATAATATAATGTTATTACTACTATTGAACAAATTAAAATAATAATAATAAAAAAAAAGAAATAGGAGAACATTTGGGATGATAGGGATTCAAGTGCAAACAAGAATCCTTTTTCATGCTTGAAAAGAAGTATAATTATTCTTTCTCTCAGAGTAAATTGTCCGTTAGTATTTCATTAAGCTTCTTGAATGAGGAAACTGGCACGAATTTGTGTCACTTGGGAAGAAGATAATAAAAATTCGTTAACTCTTGTTTCGCCATGTTCTTCGGAGAATAACTCGACTTAGAAGATAAAAAGCAATTCACACGTTGCAGTACATCAAAGACAATTGTGTCATACTCTTTATTTGCTTTTCTTCCTCATTTGAGCTCCTTGATATAAAATACAGTTTTCGAAATTGAAAATATACGAAATAATTCTTTATATTTATACACACTCACGCTTAATATGAAAAAAATATGACGCATTATTTTAAAATAAACTTCTATTAAATATCTTATGAATATCATGATACATCTATATTAGTGTGCATTATTTGATAAGTGTTAAATAAAATGTATTATTACATATAATAGGGTATGATTAATTCTAAGAACTTCTTTTTTAGAGCGTTTATATTCAGAAAACCCGAAAAGAAACTCTTTCTTAAGAGGTTTTGGAAATCAATTATATTGTAATCTGTAAATTTAATCTTAATGTAATCTAATTTAATTTAAATAACTGAAATAATATTTAATAAGAATATTATTTAAATAACGGAAGAACGGGAGATTTGATACCATGTTTTCAAGAACACCACGTGTTGAATCGTTATTCTTTATTTACAGCAATGTTTTCCGGTTTAAATTGAAGATTAGTCTTTTTGTGTGATTAGTGAGTTCTTACATTTCGTGGAAAAGCTTTAACATTTCCTTTTATTAAGAAATATTTTACGGTGGCTAATATGACAAATGTTGAAGAGACCTTCTTAAATTAAAATAATGCAAATATTTTTTGGGGGGAAAACAACGAAATTTTTTTTGTGTAGTGACATTGGCAAATTTTCAAATGACAGTCACAAAATTGTCTGTAGTTAAAGTCCTAAGCCTTTATTTTCAGATTTTAATAATAAAGCAAAAAAAATTCAATTTTCACAAAAGTTAATCACATTTTAAATTGATAAATGACTGTGAGATCAAACCCTATTTCATTTTACTCCACTTTCATCCAGTAGGAGTTAATTTGGCATATATCTCAAGATGAAAGTTTGTAAACAATTTTGTCTGGGTAAATAGAAAGAACAATTTCTGGTTATTGACTATGTTGGGGGTTTTGATAAATGGAAGCTCAGAAGTTGTTTGGGAAACACAACCAGATTTTATACACTTATAAAAAATAAGCGAATGGTCTAATTGGTTGTCAAGAGAATAAAGAAAATCAGTTGATTTTTTGAAGTTCGTAAAACTTATTTTTAAAACTGTTGAATTAAATTGTTATGCACTCGCACATACACGTATGTATACATATATATGTACGGGAGTTGGACGACCCTGTGCCAGTATTACAGTTTATATGCACGGGAATACAGTAGACAGTTTTGACCAACAGATGCAAATTATAGGCTGGAATACTCCGATTGCCGTCACCTGCTATGCTCTTATGTAGGAGAACAAATGATTAAACGCCACACAAAGATAATGCATCCCAGATTATAAGAAAGCTATCTAGAAAGCTTAATAATCTGTAACAGACAGGAAGGATTATAAGCGTCTTTGGGAAATTTCTACTCATAAAATCAGCAGGGGTTTGAAAGAGGGTGAATATAGATTCATCAGACATTGTATGCTGCCATTATTATAGGGACCAGTCTTGGTGATCTTGGCATCATTAGCGACGGTAATAAGTATTGGATTCGTCAGTGACTTACAAATTACAACTTTGAAACATCTACTGATCATGAAGTTTTCATTGGACAGTTCTGGTAAGATCCTGGCGATGTTTGTTTAGTTCGAATGTAATTACGTTAAAGACTACTTGGAGTTTGGAGTCACTATGCGCTTCATCTACCATTTGTCTCGATCTATCAGTTTGGACATTCTTCACCTGTCATGATTTGCTGACTCTCTTTTACTCTCTTTTATGAATTCTGTCATGAAGATGGATATATTTCTTCTTAAACACTCCACAAAATTTGCAGTTTAGGTCTCGAAGCCTCAAAACATACGTACTCCAACAATCTAAAAACCTACCCAAGAATAATTTCTAAGTATAATTCTCCTTTTGAATTTCGCAAGTACTTAAACCACCGCTTTTGTAACAGGGGGCGAAAGGAGCATGCAGCACCTACAACAGCTCCAATACAGAGATATCTCTCTTGTTCATAGACAGACTTCTGCGTCAAGTAACGCGACTATTCAGAAGCTGTAAAATGTGATTCATATTTTAACGGATGTTGGTATTATATACATATATATATTTCCTTAAGCAGTTACAGCTATTATATTGCATTAAAAATGTGTTCCAACCTCATATTAAATTTGACTGAGATAAGAACATGTAGGTATCCTGTTACTCTCTTGATCATATACTGTACTCTTAAGTTACTTGAAATCCTGCACTTATCTAACTTCTAGCAGTTTCTCAATTTATAAATGAAATGTTAATTTAATCATATAACTTCTTATAATTTGATCATGAAAACTGACAATGTTTCTCATAAATCCTCTTAAATCGAAATTAAAATAAACAATAAAAAACTATTAAAAGTTGTGCCGAGCTATAGAATTTAGTTTTGAGTCAAATTGCTTAATTTTGATGTCATCATAATTTATTATATAACCATTCGTATAAGAAGAGAAAAGAAAATAAGAGAGAGCAGTACTAGATAAAAAAAAATCATGTTTTTCAATTCATGCTTGTTTTCTTAAGCAGATGGTATAAATAATTCAAATTTTTTTCTTAAAACTATCCTTAGCATCTATTCTTTATTAAAAAGGATTTTTTTTAAAATTGTTTCATAACTTATATAATAATACAAATATGCATTATATTTTTTTGCTCTCTAAAATAAGAAATTTAAAACGAAGATCAATATATTAAAAATTTATTTTCTAGTGTATTTTGTGTCACCTCCTTACTGAATTCAGTTCGAAAGTATATTACTGAATAATGGAAATTAAAATATGCGGCCATAGGATGATCATAATTTTAAGTTTGTATCTTAAGGCACTATTGCTAATATTTTCACAACGAGGCTCGTAGCCAAAGTTCTGCATGAATTTCCATTAAATTTATTTTTGTTCATATTTCTAGCTGACGGAATGTTGAAGCAAAATTCGTAACTTTGCTTTAAGCAGAAAGGAGGTGCAAAAAAATATAAGTTCCTTTAGAAAAAAGAAAATCTTTTAAAACTTTTTTTTTCTGTTTGGATATACTTGCCGATTCTTCTGACGTCAGAATCTTTTACTCTAACAGCTGGTGAAATAGATTTTTATTCAAAAGTAGAATTGTTTCATGAAAACAAGAATTAAGTGTTAAAAGTATGAAAGACAAATAAAGAGTTATATGATAAAAACTATATTTTAATTGTTTTAATTCTGATAATGTTTATTGATTTGATTTTTGACGTCTCTCCTAAACCCAAAATTACCATTATCTAAGAAGTGTTTTTCTTATATATATATATATATATATATATATATATATATATTATGTTAGAGGCATATAAATAGGTGAGGAAAAGGTAATGAGAAAATTAATATTTACTGGAGCTGAAGATGATATGATATGCATTTCTGCTCAACTGATACATGAAAATAATTATTTCTTACGCATATAAACTATTTTAACCCAACACTTGCAATACTTTATTAACACGGCATACACATATTTAATGTACAACATATTTCTTTTTAAATAAAGGGAACGGTATTATGCAAGGAAAAGAGTTCTTTAACGTAATTTAAAAACTTTAGCAAATATTACACTTTCATGATATAGCTACAAATTAACATGCAGTGATTGAAGTAAAATTTTCTTCAAGACTATAACATTTGATATTATCTTTGAAAATATTTTTCCCTTCCAGCTTATTATACGTAGAATTTAATTCATTTAAGTAATGTTCTCTATTTCAGTTTAGAATTGGAGACTGTGGTTGCCATAACCATTATTGATGCTATAAGTTATCGAATCGGTAAAAGTAAGAAAAACTAGAAATTTAGGGGGAAATTAAACAATTTAATGTATCACTCAAGCAGGAAGCCTGCAAAAAAGTTCATTATATAGATAAACTGTTGTAAAGATTTAGCTAGAATTTTCAAGCAAAATGAATGGTTTTGTTTTTACAAATAGAAAAATTAGTTTTGTTCATAAAAATTTAGATATAAATTCGTTAAGTTTTAATAGTTGAACTTAACTGTGGTATTCTTATGTTTCTTTGTTTTTTTCTCATATTTTTGTTCAACAAACGTTTAATGTATTTTTCTTTAAAACTTGATCTAACTATTGAATAAAATTTTTCAAAACAGCTAACATTATTTAAATTATTTGGTGCAAATGTATTAAAGAACATATTTATAAGATGCTTAATATCTACCGAATTTGAATTAAAATATTTTCAGAATCATAAGTCTGAAAATGAATAGATATTTTTGTATTGGATGCATTTTTAAGAGTTTTTTTTTTTAATCATTGTCTTATTTTTTTTTATTGATAACATCTTGTAAAATTGATTGTTAAAATTAACCAACTTTTGAAATATTTATATATATATGCATCCACCTCTTTATTTTACACAGTAAAAATGTTCGTTGTAAAACCGTGCAAATAAAATTCGTGTAAAAAAATCCATGTGTCATATGGTAAATATGGGGATATGTTCCACAACTTTATAAAATTGTGTTAGATAAAAAATTTCTAAATATTTTCCAAAAAACAGTGCAAAAATCTAATAATTCAATCCATATTACATATTTATAAAACTAACACATTTCATTTTTATTCAAAAAAAAAAAAAAAAAAAAAAAACCTAAAATTAGTGTACCAGTTAAAATTCAGTTTATAGCTACATAAAACGTATATACTTTCAAATATAAATTAGGAATAAAACATCCAATTGACAACGATTCATTGCTATTTGATAACAAGCGTACACGTTTAGTAGGAATTGGATTAATAATGCTATTATCAGAAGATGCATCAGATATGTCTGAAGAATGAAGAATTTTTGTTTGTTATTAAAGGTATTTGTAGGGTTTTCTCTTTTTTCAAAGTCTGATTTTAACGGCTTTTTCTTTTTTTGTTTCTCAAGTTGCATATATAACTCTTGTTGTTCTGCTACTCAGAGCTCAAGATTACATTAAAATTTCAATGCACGCTCTAAGTCAGGATCTTGAGAAAGAAAATGTTGTTCCATACTTGTAGCAAATTTTAAGTCCTCGCGAATTAAATCAGCTGTTAATAGCTTAACTTCACCTTCGACTTCGTCATTATCGACTTCATTGTCATAAATTTGATCAAATCGTCTTCATACGAAGGCTTTTCTAGCATCAATTATTTGATGTCAGCCGTTTGCATGATGTTGAAACCTTCGCCGTCAATTACATTGGAAATAGTTACAATTTCAAAACACACAGCTGATTTTTGATCTTCGAAAGTTCTACATTTGACATATGCTGGCAAAATAAATTTCCAACTTGCATTTAAGGTCTATTGACGCAACTGTTTGATGGCAAAAAAGCATGTGCGATCCATAATCCATAATCGTAAATTCTTTCCGCGCTTCCACAACAGTCATATTTGTTTCTTCCATGTGTCTAAAATATATTTAAACGTTTGCTTTATGTGGTACATTTTAAATGCTGCGATAATATCCTGATCGAGTGGCTGAATCAAAGAAGTGGTATTAGACGATAAAAACAGCATTTGAATATTGAGCGAAAAATATTGAGGGGGAGGATTCGTGTTAGAAGAAAAAAATCGTGTAAAAAAGATTTTTGGTTCACCGTGCTACTTCAAAATATTGTAAAAAGAGGTTGATGAAATTATATATATATATATACTGAAAATTTAAGAAAGAATAATTTAAAATAATTAAAAAGACAAAAAACCAGTAAGAAATGTAACAATGAAAGAAAAATAAAAGAAAATATGGAACCCAGCAAGTCAAAAAGCAATATCGGGCTGAGGACCGATTAAGCGGGGTTAAACTAGTTTAATAGTACCAACCTTCCCCCTTTGCGACTTGGTAGGCTGAATTAGGAAATCCAAATTGCAAAAAGTTCATGATTAAAAGATGCAAACAAATTCAGCGATAAAATCTACAAAAATAAAATCTATAATTCCTGGTAGGCTGAATTGGGAAATCCAAATTACAAAATAGTTCAATGATTAAAAAATGCAAAAAATTTCAACGATAAAATTTACAAAATAAAATCTATCATTCTAAAAATTATCAACAGATCAAAATATAAAAATTACTTACAAAATTCAAAGAAATGAAGATTCAAATATGTGAGTAGTAAGACGGAATTTTCTTTAAGCTTCAAGATGTATATCACTTACTCAAAATGAAAAAATATAACACATCATCACCATATAAATTGAAAAAAGATTTAAATCATTGTTTGATTGGTAATAAAATGTAAAAGGATGCAAACAATTGGTTGGTAATAATTTGTATGGTAAAGGAGTATAACGGTCCAGAGAGTGAGTAAAAATGTAAGCTGTGTAAATGTAAATAAATAGATTCTTCACGGCTAGACCACTAACAAGCCGACTTTGTGGACCTATTGTTGTGTGGTGGATTTGAAATTGGATCACGATTCGCAAAGATGTTTAATATATTTGTGATGTATATAAGTATTTAAGAAATTTATTGGATAATCATGATCCAAACAGTTGTTGAAGAATTTTTTAATGTTATTAAATTTGTCTATTTTATGTGTGGTTAATTTGTTATTACGTAATAAAAAGCCCAATAAAATATTCCTATAAATGGATCTGTGTAGATTACTGTTCCAAAAAGGTATTTTAATTACATTGAATTTGAATCTCTCTCTTTTATCAAAAATATTACTAATAAGTCTATTGTCAACTATTTGCAAATCGAGATCTAAAAATTCTACTGTATTTGAATTAAGATTAGTTTTTAATAATTTGAGGTAATTAGAGTAAAATGAAATATTTGGTTTGAAATCCTCAGTTTTACCTAAAATAATTAGATCATCTATGTAACGAAAAAGAAAGTAAGAATCATTATCAATCTGTTTTAATTCAGAAAAATGTAAATAAAAATTGGCCAGACAATTACTAGCTGGACCTCCCTGAGGGAGACCCTGAATTTGTTTATAGAGATTCTGACCAAAAATTATAAAATTCTCTTGTAATACAAGTTTAACGAGAGTATTGAATTTTTCCTGTTTTATTGTTTGATTTAAATGATATTTATTGTATAAAATTGCAAGAACCTTAATTAAATCTTGAATATCTATTGAGTTAAAAAGGTCTTCAAAATCATATCCATGTATAGAGAATACCTCTTGTTCCTTCATGTTTTTGACAATTTCAAAACTATTTTTAATAATAGCGGTATTTTCAATATTTTCAATAGATTTTTGAAGAATGGATTGAAGAAGTTTGCCAGATTTAGTGATATAGGTGTTATATCCATTCGTAATACTTCGAAATTTTACAGGATTTTTGTGAAATTTTGGCGTTAAGAAAATGTAAGGAAATTTAATGTTTGTAAGGTGTAAACCCACCTTCTTATTGAATGCCAAAAGACGATTATTTATTTCTCTGTTACTATATTTGGATAACTGGAAAGTATTATTATTCATTACATGTTCACTCAATAATTTATGATAGTAAAATTTGCAAATAATTGCATAATTTGCAGGAACCTTATCTACATAAACGATAACAAAATCCTTCTGCAAATCATCTATATCAAGTTTTAGATCTTTAATTGTAATTTCCCTATCCACTTTAAAATTCAAATATAGAATTTTCTTCAAAACACATTACCTAAATTCATCAAATGCCTCAATTGGCAAACCATATTTAATTGCAACCTTAAGAATAAAATTGTCAATATCATTAGTAATTTGTTTTCTCACTACAAAGTTACTATTAGT
This sequence comes from Nephila pilipes, assembly GCA_019974015.1. NCBI lineage: Eukaryota > Metazoa > Arthropoda > Arachnida > Araneae > Nephilidae > Nephila > Nephila pilipes. The sequence continues at coordinate 51,401 of BMAW01048049.1, forward strand.
AATCATGAGCCTGAATCCAGTTCCTTTATTCATGAAACCTCTCAATAAATCGCTTTTAACGATGTTCATGTTTCCCGTAACAACATGTTGATGGAATGAATCAACATATTGTTTGTAATCTTTGCATTTACACACTTGTGGTGTTTGTGACTCTGAAATATTATTGTAATTAAAAATAGATGTACCTAGTTTTTTATTGTACTTAAAAGCTCTTTTTATCCTGATATTTTTAATTGGAAATAGAGCCATGTGTTTTTGAAACACACCAGAAAAATTAATTTTATTAAATGATTTATTCATAAATAGAAAGGTGCAATATTCTGTAATATATTTTTCATCAATATTTATATCAATTTTCATTTTATGGCAGAGATATCTACATATATCTCCAATGATATGAAATCCTTGAGAATCCGGAATAACTTCATTATTCAAAATATTCATGACAATCTTTACCTGTCTTTTATTAAGTCCGAACATAAAGTGCTTAATATGTCCTATGAGATAGTTCTTTTCAAATTCTAATCCAAGTTGAAACATTTTTTCTTTAATAGTTGACAAGTCTCTTATTTTTCGATTTCTACGTTTTCCTCTAGAAGTTCTAGTTAATTTATAAGGATTATTAATCCTGTAGAATCCTTCTTGGTAATAAAATACTTGGTTATTTTGCTTATTTGCGTTTAATACATTTTTATTGTTCCATATTGCATTTAGTCCATAAGGGTAAACAGTACCATAAAAACCAATATAAAAATTCTCAAACCATAATCTTTCTTTTGTGTTGGGTACAATTTTAATAATATATATTTTAATAGTATTAAATTCATGTGAATTAAAATGTTTAATTTATATATATATATATATATATATATATATATCTTGAAATCTGGAATGTCCGCATTATGAAAGATGGAAAACGGAAAATTCTGTAAAAGAGACATGAAACGACTGGAATTCATATGATGTTTGCAAAATAAACTTGAAATTTGCAATTTAAAGGCGGGAAAGTTTATTGGTAGATTTATTAGAGCGTTAAAACAGATTTTAGTGAAAAGTGAAAATTTTCTAAATTTTTTTTTTCTAATAAAAGAAAATTTTCAAAAACTGAAAATGTATTCTAATGTGCCGCCTCACGGTAAGGTGAGAAGGAGTAAGGAGGTCTAGCTGCCTCCTTTCATGGTGAGAAGGTAATAAGCTGCTCAAAGATATCCATTACAAATCATTTCATAACACAAATTGCTGGTAAAGTATCAGATAAAAATACAATAAGGAAAATAATTTTAGTGCCTAAAGGAATATTTTTAAATTTTTACTAGCTCCGTGTGTAATTTTCTGCAAAATGTAATTTTCATTTTTGGAAACCAAATTTTCTTTATAGGTAGAATTTTATTAAAATATTTTTTAAAGGATTTCACTATATACAAAGAATTAATGATGAAAAAATAAAGTTTAGGTATGTTTCTTAAGATATTTTTGCATCCGTTGCTTCTCTGATTTAATTTGTCACATTCCTGTGGAGAAGACTTATACTTAATAAACACTGAAAAAATTAAAATTATGTAACTAAACTGCAAAATGAGTCCTTCCGTTATGTAACTGATGTAAATATATCTGAAAAAAATGTAAGTAATGTAAAATATATTTAAACTTATTCCGAATGATAAAATTTATTTATTTTGTATACAGACTTATTTACATAAACTCTAAATATCTACTCTTTATTTTAGCTTATTTATGTACATGTGTCAAACATGAATTTTAAAAGGTGAAAATTTCAAAAAATTAGCTACGGCTGTATTTATTTCTTTTTTATTTAATTTAAATAAAAATTATCATCATCATGTGAATGATATAATGGAATAAGCATGTATTCCGAAATAAAAAAAAATTGTACGTCCAAAAACTGAAAATTCTATTTTTCTCTCACTCAGTTAGAAAGGAATCTTTCAAAATGAGTTTCGAAGCTTGATAACTCTCAAAGAGGGCTTCGTAATCTGAGATAGGATATTGAAAACAGGAATCAGAATTTATTGCGACAGATGAAGTGAAGATAAATAGTAAAACTTTACAAAGGTCTTTACCTTTTATTAATAAGAATGCAAAAACTACAAACAAATATTTGCCATTTTCTTGACTTTCTTTACAGCTTTTATTAAATTTTGTGATGAGCATTTACGTATTACTTAATAATTAGGAACATTTACGGGTACTCGAATGAAACATATATGATTTATCCTGTGAATCTAGATCTTCATTTTCATCAAATTATTACATAATTTTTGTTTACTGCTTATGATTACAGTTAGGAATTCTATACGTAGGAATTAGGAATTCTATTCTTACCTCTCAGGCTACGATTTTATTAAATTCGAGTTATAACTTGAAATCTCTGTCTATACATTAACCACTTAGCAGATTAAGACATTTTAAAAACCTTGGGTTCTTAAAGTTTCTGAACTTGTTAAGACATTAGTCTCCCAAATGTCTGATTTTTATCACCAAAAATATACGAAAATTGCACTTATGGACAAATTATGCGTAAGAAATACTTTATTGTGCCAAAATTAAGTTTTAAAATACATAATTATAAAAAACAATATCACAATATCTTTAATATTGTTTTTGCTAAATATGATCGCATGAATATTTAGCTTATGTTTAAAATGAGGCATTTCAATCAATGAATGAATAGGGTACCAAGAAATTAAAACTTTTGTGAAGAAGTTGGAGGAATTTTTATATTGCATTCTTAAAAAAAGTTCAAGCCTTGTTTTGAAATCCCCATTCGAACTCTCTTTATCATCAGAAGATCTGTAAGAATCTGAAGAGCTTCTGGATTTGCTTAGCAAATATTCATAGTATCTGGGGATAGAACTTTCACAATCATTACCATTATTGTCAGAGAATCATCCACTTTGTAGTCACACAAAGATTTCAGTATATAATCTATATAAGATAAAACATTAAATAAGAGAAAGGTATGTTATTAATTTTTCATTCTAAGATAAAAATTACAATCTTTCTTTTCAAATGTTACTTAAAAGAAATCTTAATGAGCTAGAATATACAAAATCTAAATGAAATCATTCCTTTCACAACAAGTCTAAGCACAAAAAGAAGAGAAACAACTTTAAATTTAGTTTTACAGATCAGTATCATCTACGAAACAAAAAGTTTGAAACGTGTAATTTATTTGAATTGTAGAAATTAGCAAATTTAATGTTTATTGCAAAATATGAAAATAAATACAAAATATATATGGATTAGCAAAAAGTGTACAGTATTTTTGTATTAAAATAAAATTAATCTTAAAATCTATTTACTATTATTGATCGAAAAGAATCTAAAATTACTGTTTATTACGTTAACTAAAAATTCAAATTTGGTTTTATTAAATGAATTTTTCTATTCATTCATATAAGCAGAACGAGACATATTAAATATTTTTTTTAATTTACTAGCGTTCTTAAAATGTATTAGACATAAAAAACTAAAAAAATGATCAACTGAAAAATGTTAAACTAATTTATTTATAGTTTGGGAAAAATTATATCAAAACAAATCAATAGTATGGAGTTAACTAATCATGTCCCTAACCAAATATTTTAATAAGGAATGATACTGAACTGAATAACTCTAAGAAGACGATTCTATATCACTGGATTCCAGCCAAGTATAAACCCTTAGTATATCACCTGTATCTTATCTGTTATTCACTGAACTTCTCAAATGTTGAAGCTGATTCACAAATGTTAGAGTTCTTTCTAAAGGCGAAGTTCTCATATACAATATCTCAATGAAGTAGTCCTATAAGTTAGTTAAAGAAAATGTCCCTGAATATCCGTCAAAAATTATGCAACTTAAATTTGTTTAGGATTGATTAATGACTTTATAATGACTGAATTTGTCTTACCGAATTGAATCATGGAAATTTATGAATGAATGTAGAAATTTATTTTCTAAATTAGCTTAAAAATTGCTAGTGTTGGTAAAGATTTATCTATAAGCAACAATTAAAGAATATCTTTAATGTAAAATGCAATGCTTTAATGTAAATTAATGAATAACTTTAATGTAAAAATGCAACATTTTTTTACAAATAATTATTTAAAAAAAATAAATGTTTGATGATTAATCAAATAATTGTTTAAAAGGTTAAATAATTTTTCTGATATTATTAATTTAATTTTTAGATTAAATTTAGTAGGTATAATTACTATTCTTATTATTTTTAGAAAACAATAATTATTATTTTAATTAATATTTATTAGACTCCATTACAACTACTTCAGATTTGATTAATAGTAATTGTTTCAAGTTAAAATGATGGATCAATTTTTATTTATTATATTTTGAAACTGATGTCCCCTTACTAGAACTCTGTAATAAATAAACTGGTGAAAGGTTATTGAGTATTACCTCAATTATGTAATAAAATAGCCGTAATGGCAGGTTTCACAGCCATTCACAATAATGTATTTCTCAGTGATTACATATATATATATGTGTGTGTGTCAAAATTACTATGTAGTCCAGAGATACGACTCTCCCTACAGACTCCAACAAAGGTATATTATACATACATGCATATATATATATATATATATATATATATATATATATATATATATATATATATATATTGTTCTTGAAAAAATTTATTATTATTTTAGAAAAGTACCATAGTATAGGTTGTTACAAGTGACTTATGATTTAACGATAATATTTTCATTGCGTATTAATTTAAAAGATTATACAAATTTGTTCTTGAAAAAAAAATAAAGCAGAATAAGATTTTTTCACTCCTTTTGAGCGATTGAAAAATTTCATTATTCACTTTTACATATGTTTCTTTTTTTTTTTAATTTCTCTTTTTACGAGATCAGAGAGAGAGAGAAATGGGACGCTAGTAGTATTTCAGAATTTCCCTTTCTGAATGCAAACAAGTACTTTTTGTTGCTCCATTTGTATTAACAAAGTTATTTTTCATTATATAACAAAAAATGATAGAGTTTTTTGTGGTTTAAAACAAGATGATACTTTAAAAGATAAATCGAAATAAACTTCTACTCAAAAGAACTAATTATTTAAGTTCCATTGTGACTCAGTTAACATAAGAAGGTATGAACTGAATGTTATATTTACCTATGAACAAATATTTAATTTGTTTGCCTTCAATTTCCTATGAAATTACATACTAAGACTATTTGAAATACTTTCGCAATGATATAATAATTTAATTTACGATTTTAAAATTAATATATTGATAATGTTATTATAACCAGCAAAAAAAGAGTTTAAGATCCTGAAAATAGTTTGAAATAAGTATATGACTGTATCGAATTTTTTCATAATTGAGAAATCAACTGTTTAATTCAAACAAAATTCTACCATAAACGTTATTTCATATAATACAGTTGCTATTAAAATAGTAAAATTTAATTTTTTAATTATTTATGGGGAAAGTATGATAAAGATTTCAGAGATATTTATAAATATTTCCTTTACACCAACTGACCAACTAGTATGCATATGGAAAAAAAATTAAAAAATTAGTATTTATATTTTCAATTGCATCAAGAAGATTAAAAATGCAATACTTATATTAAACAAAAAGTGTAATAAATGATGAGTGAATTTTTACATAACTGCATTAATATACTGATACGTGGTTCCCACGCATCATGAGACAAGGGGTTTTAATTTCAGATAGTTCATCATGAGTATTTTGATTCTACTCATGAAAGACTTATAATGAGTCATTGAATGCTTATATTTATTTTTAAATATATTTATATATAATCTTCAGACATGAGAATCGTATTTTTGGGAGTAAAGAGATCTTTCTCCTCCTTTGTGGGTGCCCTCCATTTATCCTGACAACACATTTAAATATGAAACTCGCCAAGAATTTGGCACATTCACATCAATGATTGGAACACTACGGTTATCCCTTCTCCAAATATGTTTAATTGAAATTATGTGAACTATAATAAACTTTGTACCTAAATATTTAATGAGTACACCAAAATTATTGTCAAGGTTTGAGAGAGAATCCTTATTCTTCAATTTAATTCTCTAATCTCATCTATGATTGGAATTTCTTCTCTCACTATACTATCAATTATCTTGGTCTAGTTAATAAATTATAAATTTGATTATGTCAAAATTATAGCACATACAAAAATGAATTAATTTGAGGGTGTCGATACATTACAAAATAATTTTCAGAAAAAAATTTTTCGCTTTCGGAAAACTTACGGACATAAGATTATCCTATATGTTATAAACGTGACACAAAATACTGCAAGCAACATCTATTATTAATCCAAGACTCGAAAACAATTTTAGCACATATTGTTGTGCTATAATTTTTTTTTTCAATTACTTTTTGTTGGGAGCAAATTTTTCTGCTTTGAAAAAAAAAAATTAAATCTCGGTTTTCTATCAATTCTCATTACTTTCAGTTTCATATTGAAGGAAATATGTCTATGGAATATTAAAAAATAAACCTTTTAAGTAACTATTGTATTTGCGAACGTTTTATCCAATCTAAATGAGTACTAGGAGCTTGAAGGAAGAAGTTAGAATGAATGATTTTGTAAAGAAAATTAAAATAGAGTTTTAACATACACTGAAATCATTTAGTATATTTTTCATTTTCTTCTCTTAACTACTGGTAATATTGGAAGTAATCTGGATGGAAAAAACACAGGGAAATTTATGAAATTATTAGGCAACAGATACAGTTAATGATATTCTTGATCAACTTTTGAAGGAAAATACATATCTTGAACTATAATGATTAGATGGAGAAATGATAATAACAGATAAAGTGGGTTGCCATCATCCTTAACTAATTTCACTGAGAATAATAATCAGGCTTTATCGGTCCATTCAAATAGACAAAAATAATGTGTACTTATATTTGAATAATTCGACAAAATCTTGTATGCCAGCATTGAAAGAAACATATTTACAAGGCACATATATCATTTTATTGTTTAAAAGAAATAAATAAAATGAATGTAATATTTGATATATTTTAACATCAGCAATAGATTAAATTCGCATATACTCAAATTTATTTGTGTAAGCTCATGATATTTATTTCCTCAATTACGTGAAATTTATTCTATTAAAAATCAGATTTATGAGAAGGAATTTTTTTTTCAGAAATATTTTTGGATATGGCTACTCCCTACCAGTCTTCAAAATTCAGATACTATTGAAAACTTTATGGAAAACTTTATTATATGTGTGCTGTTCTTCAGAAATTAAAGCAAAATAGTAAAGTTTGATAATACCCATTCGAGTGCAACATTATTTCTAAGAAATACGAACACATCACAAAATATTTTATAAAGCTTATAAACACAGGATAAATATCTCGGATAAGTATCTTGTTTGTAAGTAACCTTTGTATTTTCACAAGGTGTAACAGTCACTTTTCCAAGTCAAAGTTGAAAAAAAATTATTTATGATCCACACATATTATATTATATATGCAAAATGACTTATGTTATAGATGCAAAGATATTTGTCCTGAATGTGGAAATGTACAAGTTTACAATATCAGAAAATATATACGAATCAAAAGACTTCATCTTCGTTATTTTTTCATAAATATCACTATTAAGATTTACAAAGAATCAAATTCCAAAGAAGAAATATTTGATTGAAATGTCATTCTGATCCAGTAATGGTATTTTTGATAAAATATATAATTAATCGAACACATTTGAATAAACTTCTGAAAGTTTGGTCTGATGAGATTTTGAGTAAATAAATTCTCTTATAATATAAAAAGACTTATTTTTATATATACTTAAAAAAAATTAGGCTTCTTATTATAAGCCCCTATATTAAGGAAATAATAGAGTCGTATAATGAAATTATTACATCAAATGATATTTAATTAAATATTTTTTTTCTTATTTCTTTATTGAATTAAGTATAACAGCATCGTCTAGAATTACCAAGATAATTTCAATTAAGTTCTCAAATTCCCAAATAAGAAGTTAATTATAAAAATATAAATTTTATGCTACGTTTACAAAGTTCATCGCTAAAATATTTCCAGCATTTTAAATCAAAATGATATTTCAGTCATTAATTGAATTCAATTTACTACAGTTGAAAGAATATTTTCTCTCAATTATAAATTCAATGTAATGCTGAAATGATTTTTGTCTCAGTACTTTCAGTTTCAAAAGCTCTTAAAAAATAATAACAAAATTGAAAAGAGGGAACAAAGTCTTTAGAAATGAATTAAGAACACCCATTAAGATGTGAGTATCTCTTATATAAATGCTGTTTATGATATTTGTTTTCAAAGACTTCTAAGAAATATCACAAGGATAATTAAATATTAAGAAATATAATTTTTATACGATCCATCTTATTTTCAAAGAGTATTTAAGATAAATGAATCATATTTTCACAATATTATAAAAGTATCATATCAATCTCCAAAAACGCTTTTAAGAATTTCAAAAATATATGCTTCAAAATTTTAAAAAAAAGGTACCACAAGGAGATATTTCCGTACACATAGCGAACAGATTTCAAACATATCATTCAATTGAAACCCAAGGAATTTAGTAAACAGCTGTCAAAGACGCAATGTACACTGTTGTGAAATGATTACCTGGGAACATAATACAAAAGAAAGAATACTGTAGGGAGTTTTTGAATATTTTGCGTAAAGATAAGATGATGTTATATACAGTCTGGTTGATTCAAAGAGATGTATATTTCTGAAGGCTAGCAGACATGATAAGTAAAATGGTAGCAAGAAAGGATGTCAAAGGTTTATTGTAAGATCTATATATACGACTATAAGAGGAAACATTTTCTTTATATAAAATGCCATGTACAAGAAAAAAGTTATGCATAATATAATGCAAAGTTCTTTGTAATACGGTAAGATCTTAGAAATTGTAAATTTAAGTCTCCTTTTCTGTATTGTATTCAAAGAAAAATTTAGAGTTATGTAAATGGTTTAATTTCTTTAAGATATTTTATTCTGAATTTTGTGTATTCTTGAGACCAAAAAATTTATACTCTTATTGCATTTTTTAAATTGTGGTTTGTACCGAATTATTATAAAATTATGCATAGGATTGGCTTTCATCCTGTTGTCCGCAAACCCATAGGGGTTCACAAAGTTTATAAAAATAATATTGCAATTTCAGAATCTTAAACTTCTAACGTAAAAAATTGCAAAGTAATACATTTACATACATATATTTATTGTACAGTTAATAATTCGATATTAATAATTTTTTCGCAAGAAATCTTTTTTGTTGCGAGTAAATAGCGATAAACAGATTTCTGAATCATCGACTCGTTGCTGTTTTTGTTCCATCGAAAGCAATCGCGGCACCCACTTGGAAAAAACCTTTTTCACTTCACTTCAAAAACAAATTTCAGTAAATACACTTCCATATGATATCTGTGTCATCTCAGCAATCTCACGGAGCTTCACTTTACGATCTTTCATTATAATTTTTGTCACTTCACTCACATTTTCCGGTGTAACGGCTTCCACAGGTCTACCCGAGCGTTCCGCGTCATTTGTGTCGGTACGACCACGTTTAAACTCGGCAAACCACCGACAAATCGTTGCTTTTGATGGACAAGAGTCCGGGTAACATTTTTCAATCCATTGTTTCGCTTGCACGGTGTTTTTACCCATTAAAAAAGAATGTTTTATCAGAACACGAAACTCGGTTTTTTCCATTTTTTAAGCAAACTTCAAAACGATTTTGCTCCAACCTCGATAACTCAGCTGTTTCTGGTCCGATCGACTTAAAATTTTGACACGTTTCAAACAAAGGTTAGTATTTGAGCTCTGTCGAGGCTCAAAGTCCTTGACTTAGTTATGAGTAGAAGTTCGGAGACGGAAGAACCATCTTAGACATCGTTATTACTTGAGCGAGGGTCAAATTACGAAGCCGTCGCCAGTACCTTGCATGTTGCTTTCTAACAGAGACATTAATAAATAATAAAATGTTACTTCTTTTCGTTTTGGCTTATTCGCTTTTATTGATCATGAATTTTGGATAAATATTGTGAAAAATAAACAGTAAATTTTCTGCTGATACACGGATAGACTATTATTTAATATACTGTGTTAATGAAGATTTTGAAATGAACAAAATTAATGAATATCTATTTGTAAATTTCAAATCATGAATGCAGCATTTTCACACATATCATTATAACATAAAAACTCTAATACTATTTTTAATGAATTAACTTTTCCAAACTGTTCGAAACTTAACATTATCTCTTAGGGATAATGTTAAGTTTCTTAAATTATCCCTAAGGGATAATGTTAAGCTTAGGAAACTTATCAATATCAAACTTATCACTTAGGGAAACAAACATTTTGGCAAAATTATTTTAGAAGTCATTTTAAGTCTCTCCTAAAGGGTCCCTAAACATTCGTTCAAAGACATTCAATTTATTTCAACCACATTTAAGAGAAAATTGCAATTGCTACAATTCTTTTTTCCTTTGATAAATTTCCATTACATTATTCTCACGAAATGAGACCTAATTTAAAGTCCTTCAAGTATTCAGATCCATTTATTTTATTAGATAATTAACAGCTAATACCCATTCCTAATGTTTCTTTCGTTTATTTCATTTCATTGAAATTACTGAACATAAATGCCTAGTACATATTTCACAGTCTCTCTTTCTTTCTATAGCTAACAATTTTTGGTGAGGCCAGTTATTGAATATAAAGGAATTTTTCGGATTTATTGAATAATTAGCTTAGCTTTATTACTTAATAACATAATTCAATAACGACAAGCTAGAAAAATATTGCAGACATTTTATTAATGTGTATTTATGCGCTTAAATTCCTAGTACTTTTAAAAAGAATTAAACATATAATGGTACAAACATTTCAGAAGATTTTTTTTAAACCAGATAATCTAAAAAAATTATTAATTTAATTGGAATTTAAGTAAAATAATCTATAGCTGGTATATAAATCTAGCACAATCTAAATTCGAAATAAACTATTTCAGAAAAAAAGTACTTGAAATAATGTTATCCAGCATTTAGAAATTGTGTACTGAGAAATATATTATATTTCAAGTCCTAAACAGAGAATGCACTATTTTTTGAATTTCTTAAAAGAATTCAAGAAAAATTTATAAATCGTCACATGTGGTTGTACTCTTGGAAAATAATAATCCTTTTTAATATAATATGATTCTTAATATAATTTAAATTTTAAATTGCATATATTACATTGTTATTTTTCAACTTTCATTAATTAGTTTTAGATTTCCTCAGCAGCCTAGTGGTCATGGTCACGGAGTCGCAGATGATAGTTTTCGAAGCGTTGTGGGATCGAGTCTTGTTCGCACTAAAAACCCACCATATAAATGGGGCTGATGCACGTTTTATCTGTTGATGCTCAAAGTCCTCGCGTTAGCGTGAAGTGGAAGTCAACAGTGGGAGGTGCCAGCTCACGCATGTCCTCATCACTTGACGAGGTTCAAAATTACGTGGTCCGTTGCCAATAGCCTGAAATCCGTTGCTGGCAGACCGATAGTGGGTGTGAGTCATACTGTCAGCATTTGTTACTAGGTCAATGGAATAGAGATTGATATGCATTCCAAAGAGAAAACAAAGATAGAAAGAAAAAAAAAAGGAAAAACTAGAAGCATTTTGACCATGTCGTCACACTCTGTAAACATATTTTTAGCTTTTATTATTATTTTTTTAATTTAGAAATTATGTTTTATCTTTTGCTCTTTACTCCAACACGTACCGTATTACCTTTCCCTGTACTAATGTAAAAAAAAAGAAAAATTCTTTACGCCAATAAATGACCAGTCCCGGAGTGATTGTCTCTCGGGGTGCCGATATGTTGCAATAAACCCTTAAGTTGACCTTGTCTCCCTTGGGTATTCTGTCAATAGCCCTCGTGAAGCTGCTAGTGTGACATTGATAAAAACAAACAAAACCAAAACAAAATCGATTTTAGCTTAAGTGTCATTCATCAATGAGGTAGATTAAATCTCCGATATTTTTCAAGAATCGATAGACAAGAAACTAGTCATTTAAAAGTAATTCATGAAGGAAATATTAAAAGAGGGCATTCATTAATACAGTTGTTGCATATAATAGTATAGTTCGCTTAGTGACGGAATGGAATATACTCTCGCAATTTACGTTTTCTAGTGATTCACTAGAAGGGCTAGGCAGTGAAATTGTTTTAAATGCTACGAATTTATAAAAATTAGAAATAAAAAAAAATTAAATTAAAATTAAATGTAGAAGTTTTGCGTTTTACTTTTTAACGAGTTTGTAACCAGTTCTCCGATATAAGATTATTAATTTTTTAAAATAAATACAGGATATAGTAGGATCTTAACATATAGAGACGAAACATATCTTAATTGATTTCACTTGAAGGAAAACTTCAGATGATTTAGACAATTCTTCCAAATTTTTTAAGCTTGTTTTCCAAGAAAAATTTGAGCATTATCAACAGTTTTATAGGTTGATTTGATTTATAGATAGATTTATTTTATGAATTGCAAAAGAAGAAACTCAGTTATATATATATATATAATATATCCTTATAATACCTTAAAATCTTTTGCTTAATTTTCAATACCTGTTGCTGTAAATCTTTAAATTTATTTCAATTTTTTTAATCATTTATATATATATATATATATGTGTGTGTGTGTGTGTGTGTGTGTGTGAGAGAGAGAGAGAGAGAGAGAGAGTATATAAAAATAATAAGAATTTGTAAATAGTTTTTATATGTTTAACTTTTTTCTTAAAATTTTTTAAAAAAGTTTTTCATTCAAATTTTTAACTATAGATGATAACTGAAATAACTGCAATCTTCTGGTGTTTACAAAATTATGTTTTGATTTTACATATTTTATAATATTTTTTTTCTAAATATATTTGGTTTTTAGGTTTCATTTAGTTAACATTTTAAAGGTTAATTTTGTTAACATTTTTATTTAGTTAACATTAACTTTATTTAACTAACATTTTGATAATTAGTTTCATTTTAGTTAACATTTTGATGGTTTTGGAATTCTGATCTGTAATTCATAAAATGAATTAATCAAGTTGTTTGACGGGGAAAATGAAGCACTGTATTGGAAATGTAATTTAAGTAGATCCCGTGGGATGCAATATGTAAGAATTTGAACATTTTTTATAATTCATGATTTTTAAAAAAAAGTGTATCAACACGTATATTTTAGTTGTAAAGAATTATTTCAACTTTGATTTGTTTATTTATGCTTTATTTGATTTATTTGCTTTTATTATTCTTAAGTATGTAGATTTTAACATGTTTTTAATTTTTCACTACTTAATCATAAAGCGGTTTCTGATATGTTACGTTTTAGATAATACTTATATAAATATGCTATTTTCAATAAAAAGCTGATGCAGTATTTTGATTTACTTTAAATCCATTTTTCAATTTACTGAATAAATCCTTCAGTCGTTAATTATATTTTGCTTGTTTTGGTATTGTTTTACCTACTATGTACTTAGAAGTTATTTAATTTATCATATTACTGACTTTATTAATTTATAATAAATTCAGACAAATTTTTATTTTTTTGCTTCAATAATTCATAATTTTTAATATTAATTCTCAACATGTATTCTCGAATATTTTTTTTTAAATATTATACTTACACTAATAAGAATTTTTCACCTAAGTTTTTTTTTCTTTAACTAACAAGTTTAATCTATTTATTTTAAATATTTGGTATTAAAATTGTTGGGTTATGATATATTTTTCAATTGGTTATTCCTGACTCAATTTATTTTATTTATTATCAATATAAATTTTCATTAGGTTTATTTTTAATTTTAAAATTGATACTTTATTTTTCCTAAAATTTTGTTAATTGCTATTAGTTCAAAGATAAATTTATTTGATTCAACTATTGAACAATAATACTTACAAATATATATATATATACTTTGGATGAAGCTGCAACAAGGTTTTTTCCCATACGTTCATTCCCTTGATATATAATGGTTCTCGAACCAAAGAGAAAAGCTGTACTTGAAATTCCAAATAGAATACAATGGCTGTTTTGACATGTATTGCTGTTTCACATTATTGAATTCGCAGAAGACAAAGTGAACTTTTTGAACAAGCTGACAAAAATGATTCCTCTGTACATACTTACAGACAGAAGAAAGGGAATTTAAATGGACTTCTTAAGTATGTATACACACACACACACACACACACACATATATATATATATATATATATATATATATATATATTGAATTTAAAAGAATTATCAGTAATTTTTAATGACTATAATAGAGTGATTAATTTTATAAAAGCATAAAAATGCTACAGTTATCAGTATAATAAAAAAGCAAGGGAAACCTAGTTAGAAGGTTAAGAAAATAAATGGGAAATTCTCATTTAAGCAACAATTATGGAATTTTCCCGCTTCAATGATTTTGTCAAATTTTTTAGGTAATAAATTTGTTATTCCGCAATGTGCATAATAATAAAACATTTTTTGTACCAGAATAGAATTTTTATAACATGGAAACAAAAAAAAATATTACTGCATGATTTTTGTTCGTTTATTTGCAATCTTATATGAAGGAAATATATTTTATAATTGTAGTATTAATTTCATGAATGAAATTAAATAACATTCTTCGAAACAATATGGACTTGTATTTTTGTCTTAATATTGCAACTAATGTCCTTTAAGCATTTGCGAACTTGGATGAATAAAATTTTTTATAAAATTTATTCCTCCTTGCACAAGTTACAATAAATTCTTAGAATTGCAGCATCAAATTATATTAAGTAATTCACAGTTGGATTTAAAAAAATTTAAAAAATATAAATAAGTTAGAAATTGCAATGGAAAAAAAATATTTTTGAAATCAAAATTCAAAATAATGTATTTTAAAATAAAACTAAAAATTTGTCAAAATGACTTGGAAACCTATAGATTAGATATCGTATTTTATATTATCAGATAAAACGCTTCTTTATTGATTTCAAAACATAACTGAAAATTGATAGTTAAATGCAGGAAATGCATAAAAAATTTCTTTCAAAATAAATTAGGCATAAAGAAGAGAATATATTTTGAAAATTCAAAAAATGAGTATTAAAATTATGTGAGAACAAATATCGAAAAAAATGTAATGGAAGAAAAGGAAACCATAGCATTTAATCAGCGTTAAACAATTTTCTTACTATACTTTTTCTTTTATTTTTTCTGATAAACTATTTAGTTCTTCGTTCTCAATTGTTATTTTTTTTTGAAAAAGAAAAATTGTCACAAAGTTTAATCATTCTCAAAAGTTGATAGTCGAAATGGAAAAAAAAATCAAGGGAAATTCTACATATTCATATGTTTAAATATACACTGGTGTTCAAAATTAATATAATTTGCATATTTTGTAGCATTTC
>BMAW01048050.1:0-14861 GCA_019974015.1 Nephila pilipes
AATTATATATATATATATATATATATATATATATATATATATATATATATATATATATATATATATATATATATATATATGTGTGTGTGTGTGTGTGTGTGTGTGTGATGTGTGTCTGGCCTCCGCCAATTACACCTCACATTGTAACTGTAACTGTCGCCTTTACATTACGAGAAACCAACAAGCAGTATTTAACCTCTAGAGTCTCAGTCGTATAAAAGCTGATGCAATTTTTTTCCGTACTCTTTTTCTTCCTCTCGCTTTTGCTCTGCTTGACCTATGAAAAGCAGCTGCTCTACCCTTTTATGTGATCTTGGAGGTTGTCACTTATGTAACTGCGATTTAACTGTGTAAAATGTCGTCCACAAAAATAAAGTTTGTTACTTACAAAAGTCACGGACTCTTATCAACCAACATGCTCTAAAAGATACCTCTAAAAGGCCAGTTAGCTGTTGCTGTAGGTTCGCACACGCCAAATATGATAACTCGTTATTAATCACAATGATCTAACCACAACTTTCATTTCTGACTCTTATATTTAGTTTGGCTTGAATAATAGGGGCGCGCTTCTTCTACTCAATTCATTACCTTTCCTTAGGTAATCTAACTTGATTAAATCACTTTCCATTTGATTGGGTCAACGTTTTATATTAAGCAATTCAAATTATAATAAAATATTCCCAATGTTATTGAAGTGAGAAACCATGAATGGCCCAATGTTACATAATCACCTGTGAACGGGCTTGCTGTAGGATTCAGTTCACAAGTTTTGTATGGATTTGGATCCAGGTAATTATGTAAGATATGTAATAAATTATTATAATAATCATTTGGTTCGAACTCGTGTAGAGACCGGCTTCACACACTTAACAACATAAGTATATAATTTTGAACATTCTAAAATTCAACCGAGCAACCGATTTAATTTTGTTCATTGTTTTATTATTTAATTAGTGACTGAACTTTATTGACCAGTGATGTCACGATTAAGGATTTAGTGGGACCGGGTTGGAAAAAAAGGAGACGTCTTAGACAAGAAAAAAATGAGCTTATTTTATGCCAAGTTTCATAATCGTCATTTTATAAAAAACCAAAACATAATGGACGTGATATTTTAACGTTGAGATATTCACATAGTTGTTTATCTATGTACGAAAATAATATTATACTTATAAATATAAATATATATTAATGAAAAGTTAATAATCAATTGATATAATTATATTTACAAGTCACTTACGAGGGTCGTTCAATAAATCCTAGAGGCGACGCTCGTAACAGCGAAAATGATTTATTTTTGTTAAGCATCATGATACTATACAGCTGTCCAAATCCAGTGACTCGTTACTAAGTTGGAATGGACAAAGAATCCGTGCGGCAAATTTTTTCACCTAGACGATGTGCTGGCTGATTCCACATTGTTTGTCAAGAGGTTTCTAATCAAGTACAACATCCCAGTGTTAGATCATCCGCCTTATTCTTTGGATCTTGTGCCCTACAACTTCTATCTGCTTCCTAAGGTGAAATCTGCATGAAACGGAACAATATTTTAGTCCTTTGAAGCTGTGAAAAAGAAAATGACACGCATACTGAAGGAGCTCATAGAAGAAAACTTCCATCATTGTTTCAAACAATGGAAGATTCGCATGGAACGTTGTAGGGAAGAGGAGAGGTGTGTATATTGAAGGTGGTAATAAATAAATATGTATGACATCAAAATAAAATGTTTTACTGCGTCGGTCTTGTTATTTAATAAACATACCTCGTATTTCCAGTTTTTTCAAAATGTTTTTTTTTTTGAAGATTCTGTTGTACTCTTCCCTCATTATTTATTATATCCATATTGTCGTATTTTCTTTATGATAGAATGAGGTTATTTCCTAAGCAACGGGCTTAAATCTTTTTTTATATAAACTCTCGCAAATTTTAAGTATTGCGCACAATTTGTATAAAAATTAAGGGAAATTTTAATCTTGAAATCTAATTTTTTTATTTTTTATTAATTAAAATTTTGAAATTATAATTATATTATGTGTATAGAATGTTATGTATATAAGTATCTTTCAAATTTATAAGATCATAAATGCAATGGATATTTTATGCAAGAGGCACCGAAAGGTAGGAATAAGTACAAGATTTACAAACATAAATATAGCTATTGTTTATCAATTGCTCATACAATAGATTCCCGTTAACACGCGTTTGAGTAACATGCAAGTCTACTTGACACATTGTTTTACTATGACTCTCTCAATAAACATTCACATATGATATTACTTCAAAACAACATTGTTGGGCGTCATGATTCTTTTTTTTTAATTTTATGGAATTCAGATGAATATTTTGTTTGGATGACTTCACGACTTCCTTTTAAGAGTGGACATTAATTGCCTTCCCCCTTCTAATTTGTGCATAGGAATCACAATTTCTCGGTACGTGAAATGTTTTATTTTGGATTTTTTTGTGAGTTATTATTTTAAGATCTAGGAGTCAGTTAAATTTTGTTGTAAGTTCAGTTTTTGTTGTAAGTTCAAACTTACTTTCGGAACATCCCTCATACGAGGATCTTCCATAAAATAAGATTCCCAATGATTTTTCACAATGAAAAACATGTTTATTGGCATTGGATAATACATTGTTGAAAAGCTTAGACTTTCCCCTATTTATTGACATAATAGCCATTGAGATCGTTGCATGCGGTGCACCTCTTCTTTATGACTGAATCGTAGAACTCTTCCGTCAGATCGCGAAGGTAGCTTTAAATCTCTTCTTTCAGCTCATCTCCGGTATTGAAATGCGTCCCACCCACGTGTTTCTTCAATTCAGGGAAGAGATGGTAGGCGCTTGGGGCTAAATCTGGGCTGCAGGGTGGATGGGTGACAGTATCCCATCCAAATGTGTTGATGATATCGGTTGTTAAACGGACGGTGTGTGGACGAGTGTTGTCCTGATGGAGATGCACTCCCTTCATGAGCATGCCTCTCCTCTTGCTTCGAATAGCACATCGAAGATTCTTCAACGTCTCACAGTAGCAGTCCGCATTGATTGTTGTACCGGCAGGCATGAAATCGCACAACAATTACTCCTTCATGTCCCTCGCCATCACTTTGTCGATAGATAGTGTTTGAACTACCACATCTTCGGCACCTCTGGATGTTTCCATTTCTGTCGTTTCCGGTACCATGTAGTGGAACCAGGTCTCGTGCCCAGTGAAAATAGAGTCCAATAATTCCTGACCATAGGTTTCGTAGGCCGCTTCAACACATTTTCATTTATTGTTCTCCGTAAGAATTTCTGAGACCTACCTTACACAAACCTTGGCATACCCTAAATAGTCTGTCAAAATTTTGTAAATGCAGGACTTGCTGACATCAGGGATCATATCGCAGAGGTCCCGAACCGTCGCTCTTCGATCTTATATCAATGCTTCTTCCACTTTCGCAATCATTTCATCCGAAACCGATGGCCTTCTAGAACGTTGTTCGTCATGGACATCTGTACGTCCGTCTTTGGTTTTTCTGCACGATTTGTGCATGTGTTGTACGCTCATACACTTTACTCTGTATACTTCACACAGTTGGGAATGAATGTTCACCATGGCAGGTTTTTTTTCTTTTCTTTTTTTTACACACAAAAAATGAATAACAGATCGTAATTCGTACCTGGCTTCGTACCTATTGATGCTGGTTGGCTTGGTTTCAGGAAGCCATATATTGAAGTAACCCGCAGAACGGAGAATATAGAGGTCGATCTGTTGAGTTCTATAACGACGGTCTTCTAAAGGTCAAGAAACAGTGAGATAAATGTATAACTCTAGATGGTGACTGTGTAGAGAAGCCTTAAGAATAATGAATGCATAAATTAAGTTAATATCTCGATTATTTTTAGTAATAATTAAAACTTCGCGACACCTCGAGACAATATTTAAACTTTTTCGTTACTGCGGTAACTTCAATGTACGGCTTTCTGAACCAAACAAATTAATATTAATAGTTATAATTTACTACATATATGCAGAATAAATTTTTTTTATCCAGATATCTCGGTTATTACTCAATATAATAAGCAAAATGTTACGATATATTCACGTAAATATGATTTTTTGTACATAAACAGATGCATAACACGGAGAAAAAAGAAATACTCAAAAATGAATACCTAGACGTACTCATTTTGAAATGAGTATGTTTGTATCAGATTTGAGCGTATACCTTTATCGAATGTGAACATTACAAGTATTCAAAACCAAAAAAAATGGGAAATCAGCATTCTCAAAAAATTATTACAGATATTAGGACTATAAAAGTTCCTTTTATATACTGACTACGTATTTTACAAAGTGGGTTTCAAAAACAAATATGGTTTGCTTTAATATTTCGAACTATATTTCGTATTTACCACGCTACACGCGGTAGAATACAGGAATATTAAAATGAGTAAGTACGCATACTCATTTTCGCGTCTGTGTTTGTTTACATTTTTTTCCCCAGTGACTCACTCACCACTACAGAAAGATTCTTTTATTTAAGATATAAAAATGTTGTTGAAATATTACTGATCATGATTCCTGATTTATGATTTGAAAATGATTTTCTGTGAGTAGTTATTTGTGCTTTGCAGGTGTTTTTTTTGTCTGTATTCATATTGCATCGTAATCATAGCTTAGTGACTTCTTACTTTAATTTGCATTAAAATTATTTTCATGCATGTAAATATTTGTGTATGAAGCTTATATTTTATAGAATAACATTACAGTATTCAAAAAGCAGTGTTATTAAAATTTTGAGCCATTTTGCTACATTTTTTTTAGGTAAAATCCATTCCAGGTAAAATCGAACATTGATGGAACCCCTTGGCGATTTTTTTGAGATGGCGCCAAAGCGGGTGTTTCAAACTCGGAGCTTCCGAAAGAGAGAGATTGGCTCTTGCGCCATAAAACCTCACAGTCACTCACTCACCGAAAGAGAGAAAAAAAGATGGCGTCGTGCCTGGAAGGCAAATGAAGTACCAGAATGACACCAAGGCGGGTATTTCAAATGAGAAGCGAGAGAAGATGGCGTCGAATCCCCTTTTACAGATTTTATAGGGTTACCATAAACAAACCTGCATGGTAACCACATTAGCGATTTATCGCCAAAAGAAAGTTAAAATTCGCCAGGCCCCCTCCAACTTCGATTCAACCGAATTTTGAATCGGAAGTTTTATAACAAAAACTTCATAAAGTGTAAAATAATATATAAGATGAAGAAAATGATACTTGCAAATAAAGGAGCGCTTATTTATTTCCCTGAAAATTTTAATTGATATATATTTTTCTGTTTAAAATTCATTTTCGATACAACAGTATCGGAAAATAAATTCAAAACATACTCACTGGATTGTTTGATTCTCATATTTGATGCAGTAACAGATTCACAAATAAATACATGACACTCATTTTTCTATTCTACACTCATAATTGATCCAAAATTATATTCAAAAATGAGTATGTGAAGTTTCCATTTTGAGTACGTACAAAAATGAGTATGTGCGAGACTCAAATATGAGTATGTTGGGATAGGAACTATTTTGAGTATGTGACGTATTCAAAAGTGAGTACGTGAAGTTGCCATTCTGAGTATGTGCTTGTTACTAAAAATGAGTATGTGCGAATCTCAAATTTGAATACGTTGGGATCGGAGCCATTTTGAGTATGTGAAGTATTCAAAAGTGAGCACTTTCTACTCGATTTTGCATACCCGTTTTTCGCAGTGAACTATACGGTTACATGAATAATAAAAGCGATTTCCATTGTTTCTATTTTTAAAAAGTGAGAATTATTTCAACTTGACGTAAAATAAGCTCTTTTTCTTCTTTGTCGAAGATGTCTCAGTGTCGTTAAATTTATCTCGTACTGCGAGTTGCTCGGCAAAACAAAATGCCTGTCGTTGTGAACCCCAAAGCCAGGAAGAGCTATTCTAACACTTATTCAAATTTTGTTAAGCCGCCGACACGATATTAGGCCATTATGGCTCATTCGATAAAAGTTTCGAGGTAACGCTCTTGTTTATTATTCTTTTCATGACCCTTCCATTCAGCGGAGCACAAAAGACGATGGGTTCGCTTTGATAATGAGCTAAAAATCTGATTGTCTGACTTTTTAATCTTCACTTAATCAAAATAATGAAAATTCCGAAGATTCTTTCTAATCAGAATTCAGTATATATTAATAAGAATTGCGATGTACATTACAACGTTAAAACTTTTTAGTGACAATTGATTTCTCACTAGTAGTTTTTGTAGATTCCATGGGATGTTTTTTAAGAATTGGAACTAAAAAGTCCAAGACTTGGAACGAGATATAAAGAAAAAGTTAAAAATTCATTTGTTTTTTAAGTCTCTAGAGATTCTATAAAAATATTTTTAACAAACAAATCGTAGTTAAGAATAACAAAAATAACCGCAAATAAAGGCTAAAATATTTTCCAATATTAAATTAAGGAATTCATATAATTCCAAAAAAAAAAAAAAAAAAAAACAATAAAATCTAGACTTTTTGCTAAACTTTATAAGGAGTAGGTTTTGAAAAATATTGCTGTAACAGAATCGAAATAATCAATAAACTTTGAAGTTTAAAAAAGCATTAATTAAGAGTTCAGAGATAAAGATTTATTCAATTAAGATTCTATATAATCTATACAATGATTTTTTTTTAAAAAAAAAAAAAACTGCTGTTAAGAATATCATACGACTACAAATAAAAGTCAAAGTAATTTTTTGATTTTGAGTTAAAACAATTATACAATTACGAAACTTAAACTCTCGACCACAAAACGTTATAAGCTATAGGATTTGAAAAAAGTATTATTGTTATAATTATACGAAATAATCAGTAAATTTTAAAGATTAAAATTAGCATTAATCCTTAATGGATTTAAGAATTTGAAGAAATTGGCATTAATTATAAGAAGTTTCCAAAATGCCTGATAGCGTAGGTTATGTAATTTGAGTAATGTAGTTGAAAGAAAATTATATCTTTACGCCTATAAATGTATTAATACTGTTTATAATCAAAAAATCGAAATTAATAAAATAAGAGAATTTGAGGCTATGTATTGAATAAAAAATTTGATATACTTTCTAATAAGTTTATTTTATTCAACTATTTCTAATAAAGAAAGTTTTTAGAATACAACAGTTAATAAATTATAACTTCGATTAATGAAAGTAATTATAATCCCTGTTTGTTTGTTTTTTAAATTTGAAATATATGAATAAAAGTGTAAACCTTCTTCACCATTCGATCCAATTTAAAATTGGAATTCTCCTTGTAAATGAAAGAAGATTTGACCACATTTTAAAACACATCAGACTTTTTTCATTAAATCCTACTTTTGGATGAGTTTGCTTAATTTTGGTCCATTCTAATTATGAATGTCTTACATACTTTTATGCATTCATTGAGTAATAATATAGAGTTATTCAAAATGATTCATCCGATTTCAAAATTTCATATTTTCAAAAATAAATGACACTGAATGATAAGTAATACGTGGGTATAAAGGACAACTGCGGAAGTTTTATATTGTGAATAATAGATGAACCTCGTGTATTATTTGGGAAGCTATTTCACGAAAACTGTTTTGAAAACTTTCACGGAGCTACCTATAGGTGAATTGGTCACAGTTGATCAGCTGGTCACCGAAGTCACCCGATATTGATTCCCATGCTATTTCTTCCTTTGGGAGTTTATAAAAGATAAAGTGTATGTACCCACAAATTTATGTAAATTGAAACAACGGATTCCTGCTGCTATACGATTCATTACCACTGACACTTTACAACGTATTTGGCAGGAATTTACAAATCGGATTGAAATTATACGTGTAACGAAAGGTGTATGGAACACTTGTAAAAATATTTCTAAATGTTCCCTTTATATTTATGAATTACTTATCACTCTGTGTGATTTATTTATGAAAATATGGAATTATTTTGAAATCAGATGATTCATTTTGAATAACCTTGTATAGTTATAAGGGATATTAAGAGATATCATCGATTTAAAGGTGATTTCATACTTACTTTTGATATTAAAAATAATTTTCAAAATCTGTTGGAAGAACCTTTGTTAGTTGAATCAAATTCTTACGAATTAAAATTAATTCCTTGTGTAGATTAAAAAGCAGTAAATATAAAAGTTTTACTGTCCACTTTTCGTATATTGGTTTAATATCAATAATGTTTCCTAAAATTCACAATAACGCATGTATTTGGAGCAACAAGAACAAAATTAAAATGTAAAATTTCGTAAATAAATTTCTTACGAGTTGATTTATATGAGTTATAAAAATATTAATATCAATCGAGAACTATTGTTTTCGTCTTTATTGTTATAGTATAATATTTACAAAGTAATTGTAAATTTAAAATAAGCTTTAAATGTCGTTCAGTTCCTTTTAGAAACATAATTTCACACAATCTCTCGCTCCAAATAGAACGTTATTCAGAAAAATCGAGATACATTTGTTATTTCACAAATTAAGTTACCTTACATTTCGTATAACATGAATAATTCTGTGATTGAGTTAATTTCCTCATGTAATATATTCCTTGATGGAGACTCCTAAATGGAGATTTTTGGTAACATTTTATTTTCTGGAGTTTTTGATAAGTTTGAGATTCATATCTGTGTGATGTGATTGCTGGTAATTATATTAATAAGGGGAACGTCCCTTTTCTTTGGAGAAAAGTTTATTTTCAACCAGTTCATTATATCAATACCCTTTTGAAGATGAAATAATTAAGAGTTATTCAGGAGGCTCAGTCGAAAAACTTTTTACTTCAAAGGTATATCTTTGGAAGTTAATTCAGTATAAAAACGTAAGGACTACCGGAAAGTCTTATCAGTTTGGAAAGTGAAAGAAAGTAATACAGTTTTCATCCATTTAATAATATTTATTGTACAATATAACTTCCATCGTTGCTTATGACCGCATGTCAACCACATGGTAATACGTAAATCCCTTGTATTTAAAGGCGAAGAGCACAAGTAGGGCTTAGGGGTGGTGCGTAACAATACTTTTTAGCTGGACACGATTAAATATTCGTTCTCAATGTGATCCTTTCACACTAAACGTTGAATGCTATAATATGAGGGTCGTTCAATAAGTCCTTAGAAAGTCCAAGAGATGACGCTCTTATAATCGAAAATGGTTCGTTTTCTGTAAGTCTCATAACTCACTAAACAACTATATAGGTCTCAGTTATTACCATCGCATGGTTTCATTTTTATTGCGCACTGAAACAAGAAACTTGTGTTTATTAATGGAAAAAAGTGATTTTCGAGCGGTGATTAAACTTTTATATTTAAAGGACTTAACACCGAAAGAATTTAAAGCTGAGTTGGATGTGTTTGCATCTGTTTACAGTCGGTAAATGAGTTTAAACGTGGCCGTACATCTGCAAAAGATGAACGTCGTTCGGGACGTCCAGTGGAAGTGACAAATTCCGGAATGATTGGCAAAATCAGCGATATGTACGAATCAAAATGAGCGAAATAGTTGATGTCACTGGTAAATCGCTAGGTAAAGTGTATTTTTTTTTTTTTGCATTCAAATTGGGTGCGAAAAAAATCTCAGAAAGATGGGTGCAGCGTTTGCTTTCAGTGGAAAATAAACGCAATAGTCTGGTTGACTCTGAGGCTCAATTTTGCGGATTGGCGCTTTTCCGTCGCAATCCTGACGAGTTTCTGCGTCGATACATAACTGAGGACGAAGCGTGCATACCCTCCAGAGGCAAATGAATTACCATAATAGTGGGAATTTGAAGGCGAACGGGCTACGGAAAAACCAAAGATGGTGACACAAGATGATGGCAACGGTTTTTTGAGATGCAATCAAAATCATGAACACCCATTACTTGGAAAAAGAAAAAGCAATTGGAGAATATTATGCGTCGTTATTGCACCGTTTCAGCGAAGAAATCAAGAAAAATGTCCTCATTTTGAGAAAAATATCTTCTTTCCATCAAGAAATGTTTAGTCAGCTAAAATCACGGAAAACAAATGTATGTGGAATAATTTCATTATCATTTATACAAAATATACTATAGAAAT
The DNA here is from genome assembly GCA_019974015.1 of Nephila pilipes. Lineage (NCBI taxonomy): Eukaryota > Metazoa > Arthropoda > Arachnida > Araneae > Nephilidae > Nephila > Nephila pilipes. Next base: position 10,097 of record BMAW01048050.1, read on the forward strand.
ACATTTAAATTTCAACTTCTAATTACTTGCGTTTCCAACAATATTTAGAACAAATTGTGTAATCAAAAAAGTTCCAAGACTCTTATAAAAGAACAAACTGCGTTTCTCTACGAAACTGACGCGATGATGTAGCAACGACCGTATGCTACTCATGCATCATGAGGTTGTATTCATTTCTGACTAGTTCGACTTGACACCGTCTGTTTGCGTAGAACGCGTGCGAACAACATGGCCTTGGAGCCGAATTATCGAGTTTTGTTTTTAAATTGAGAAAATTGATTCTAGAAATGTTTTAAATTATTAAATCTGGTGTATGGTGATGATGCTTTGGAGTACCTGAGTGTTTGAGTAGTTTTCAGCTTAAGGCTAGAGAAGAGATTCGACCAAGACCATAAAAGGTCAAGTCCACCATGTTAGATGAAATGATGAAAAATGTTGAGCTTATACAACTGATTTCAATGTCAAGATTCTACAGTGACTGGGTATTCTACAAAAATACTTTGGATCAGTTTTGAAAAAACACGACGTGTGGCTCGATTGTGGACAGTGGAATTGGTGTTTCTTGCCTACAATGCGCACCATCTCACAACTGCGTTTTTGTGCAGCATATCTTGGAAGGTAGTTCCGGAGCTGTAATCACTACTGAGCTGTTCTCCCCCGACTATTTTATTTCCAAGTTGAAGTTAAGAATGAAGAGGCAGGTGTATGACTGAAGCGACGATGACATCGGAATTCAGTACTATTGGAGTAGAGGTCTTGAAAACAGTTTACGGGCGTGTATACTCGACCTAGTGTTATGTGATCGAGATTACATATGCAGTTTAATATCAAATGATTTGCGTGGGATCAGTTCCTGTACTTTTGAATACACTGCATCTGGTATGAGTAAGTTTTTCACTTGTTTGTGTATATATATATAAACAAAAGCAAAAAGTAACAAATAACAAGTTAATACATATCTTGTTGGTGTAAGAAAGTTTTATTCGAATCTGAAATTCGACTTTAATTTGATAACTTTATATTTTTGACTATAATGTGACATTATAAAGCCAAACAAAATTACAATGAAATTTTGTTCTTTTTCAAACTCATTGCCCGTTCTATTGAAAAGGTTTTGAGTACGCATTTGATAACACGATTGAAATAGAAACAGCTTTAGGTTCTTAAAAGGGCAGGTGAAAACTCAATATAGGATTTCGAAGGTTCCATGTGAGTCTCCCCATTTCATACTTAAGCAACCCCTTTATTAAATTCAATTTAAGAACACTTGATTACAAAATTATTATTAAGCAAACTTGTGAAGAAATGTTAAGATAGGAAGTGAAGGATTTATTGTACGGCAGCTTACTTAAAACGAATTTTTGTCTTCTTTTTACCTATTTAAATCTTTGTTTAACTTTAAAATCATCGTGAAGGAGAAACTGGTTTAAATAATAACTGGTTAAATTAAATGTATTACTGCAGTGAAGGTTAAGAGGGCACAAAGTTAAAAAAGGACCAAAATAACAAAACCGCTAATACTTTATTTTAATGTATGATTTTTCTAATATATATAAGAAATATCATAACTCTGCTACACTATTAGCGAGATATTTATATTTTCTTTAACATGCTAAATCGTTTTAATTGATTCTTCAAAACATAAACCGTTTTCTCAACTTATTATTTTTCATGACGGTAGAGTACTTAAAATGCTATAAGGGCGTTTTTAATTTATGTAAGTTTTGAAAAAATTTCTGTACAACTCAAGAATTAACTTGATAATGTTTTTCAAAATAAATTCTACAAAATTAGACATAAATTTTTATAATTTTCCGATACTGTGAGAGAAAAAATTGTGAATTGAAATAACAGTAGAATAACCAAAGCATGATAGAATTCAAATCTAAGAAATTGAGAAAAGGATTGTAAAAATATTAAAATTTGTAGAAACAGTAGTAATTTTAAAATATTTACAATTTGAAAAATTAAAATAATTAATGGTTTGTTTGAAAATGAGCTTTCTTCCAAATACATATCTTGTGTGCTCAAATATGATGAATATATGCTTTTCTAATAAATATCTAAAAAAATTGTCCTAAAGATCATCCCCATATGGCTCAAAACAATTCAGTAAGTAAAGTAAATTGAAACGTTTATGTGCAAGTCGAGGAAATTCACATGAATTTAAAGCGTAACTAAATGCGTGATGGATTCTTCACAACAATACTTTGTTTGGGAAGGAAATTTTTATTTTGTATTCATTGTTAGGCCATCGAAAGATTTGAAAGTCATCAAATTAGATTATCACCAATTCAAATTTTGTATCTGCTTGAATCAATGGGTAGCAAATTCTAGTTCCACATAGTCTTTTTGTGTAGAATATTTAAAGAATGTTCGAAAAATGTTGTTGAAATTGGAGATTTTATTATTGCCAAATTTTTCGGTATGCATTATTTTTTGAGTTAGATGATGTTGAATTTTCATTTTGATTTGACAAGGGAGTGCAAAATTTACAAATAACAAAAAAAAAAAGTTTTAGATTGAAACAAATACAATATTAGTATTTTGTATGTTGGACTTTTCCAATTAATATTTTTTTAAATTTTCATATTCACAACAAATGGACTCCCGCGTTCTTTCCTCGATTCAGTTGGGGAATGCGCACAGTGGTCAATTTGTAAAATTAAAATGATGTCCAACATTTAATTTTTCTGTGAATTGAAAGCATCAAAAGCAAATTTTATACCCTTTAATACAGAAGAAATATTATTATTACCATTTTAAACTCATAGAAATGTAGTTAGGCTCTCAGCTACCACCGCATTTTTATTTCATTGGGATTGGTCTATCATGGAATTCTGACTTTACTATCTTTTATTATTTGAACTATTTAACGCAACAGGTGCATTTGAAAGAGAGAAATAATCAATGCTTCTTGGATACTTTTCCTAAGATTATTAAAACATTTTTATTCTTATTTTAATGATTCATTTTTAGTTTTCGGTCTTTAAGAATATTTAAATATTTTAAAATCGGAGGAAAAAAAATGATTCCACAGAAGCATTCATTATTTTTTTGCATTTTCATTTTATTGTATACTAAGATCAAATAATCAAAGATATAAATTAAAGTCAGAATCCATAGGATACATTCGTCCACGAAATCAAAATGGTGGGTAGACAGAGCTCCAAGATCTATACAGTTTTCAAATATACGCCTAGTAAATAATTTTTGAATTATTTGAAAGTAATAATTTTAAGCAAACTTCACATTTTTATTTTATTATTGTTATGAAAATAAATTTTGGTTTGAAAATTTAATATTCATTAACTTTCGTTCCTACTTTTTTTTCGTGAAACTTTCAACGCAATATTTTCTACAAATGAATTAAATATTAATATATTTCGGAATGTGTAAAGTTTACATGTAACTTTTAAAACTTATCAGCATTTTTAAAAAAAAGAAGATAATACTCAAACTTTTTCCCAGTTCAAGAACGATAAAATGTCAAATATTTAAACGCTCTTGAATCCTCCCCTGCAGTTTTCATTTCTCTCAACCCTGATTAAAGATTTTGTATGAGACGCTACGTACCTCAATGCGTAACTTTAATGGAGACCAGTCTCTTCGAGGAGCAACTGAGGGCTGCCATGATGATGAGGGATCAGGAGAAAAAGTGTGGCAAGAAAATCTCACTCTTTAGAAAGTGAAAGCGGCATGCGCTGGACAATGGTGGCAGAAGAGGAGTTGATCTGGTTAGAAGCCTCTCACAAAACTATTCGTTGCCAAATTTGATTTCCGGACGAGACAACTTAAGTAGACCTTCTTCATAGCCATTCGTTAACTCAGTCATAATTGCTTCTGGAATATACCCAATTTTAAGGAGTAATTTGAGTTAAAAGTGTATGCGCTTAAACTTATCTTTTTCTTCATATTTCAGTGTCTTTTTGATTAGTCCTAATGAAAATATCAAATGTTTCTTAGAAATTTGATCAAAAAATTTAATTGATCGTTCATTTTTTTTTAAAAGGAAATCGGAAGATGACGAGAGGATCATTTATTTACAATAGGTTTGAAATGGAAGTTCGTTTCGAGTGAAATCGAAGAGGTGAAAATCTGTTTCTAGTTTGACTTAGAACGAAGTTATAATTGATACATAGATCTGAGTCGTCAAAATATTCAAATAAAGACATCATGTTCAGTGAATTGCGAAAAATACATGTAAGCCTGTGAATATACTGGACACAGACACCTGAATTTATAATAGGTATAATGTCATAACTTTAGTATTACGTTATCTATAATTTATCTAATTATTGTGAATATTTAAACTACATGATTTAAACAATTCCAACATTTACTTTATTATGTGAGACATTGATTAATGTTATTTCAATACTTATGAGCATTATCAAATCCGATCTGATCAGATTAAAATTCTCATGTTCAATTGATGTGTTTTGTGTGAAATAAATTCTTAAGCGAATCAAGAAAATAAATTTTCAAATTTCTTAAGTCTTAGGCGTGAGAAATTCTCCTTTTATTTCGTGTTAATCCAGGTAGTGATATTTATTGGAGTAATTGAAATTGTTACTCTTTTACTATCCTGTTTAGGTACATCCATAGAATAGATGTGTGGAATAGTCGTTCGATGACTCAATCATAGTTCATAAAGTTATAACAGTATTGTGATAATTGTCTAATTCAGATAATTTTTTTTTCAGAATGATACCTTATTTTTTAAAAAAAAAAGAAAGCAATACGTAACTGAACGAAGTAACAA
>BMAW01048068.1:21613-63552 GCA_019974015.1 Nephila pilipes
CATAAAATGGGAAATTGTTGTGAAGAGTAATCCTACAAACAGCTGTTTCCTAATTCTTGCTTCCTTTGTCCCATATTACGCCACTCTTAGTGTCATGAATAAATAAGTGGGAACTCACGGATTTCTGTGTAATTCCTACCAGAACGAATAATTGCGAGGAAGTTCTGGAGTTAATGCATAAATTATTCTCTTAGAGTGGTGTAGAAATGTGAAATGAGAAGTTCTCGGCTTCCAATATTGTTTTAGCAAGATAGTAAGAAAGGAAGTAATGATGAATAATCAAGGTGACCTTTGTGACAGATTTGAGGATGCGTTTTAATTACCAAATGCCGCCAAGTGTCCAAATTTGTTGACATTTCATGATGTCTGTAGTAAAAATAAGAAGTCTTTAAAGAAGATGACTTTGAGAGATGTTCTTTGGAGAGCGTGTATATTGTCACATAGATAGAAGTGAAATAGACTATATATATATATACCAAGTCGCAAAGGGGGAAGGTTGGTACCATTAAACTAGTTTAACCCCGCTTATTCGGTCCTCAGCCCGATATTGTTTTTTGACTTGCTGGGTTCCATATTTTCATTTATTTTTTCTTTCATTTTTACATTTCTTTCTGGAATTTTGTCTTTTTAAATATTTAAATTATTCTTTCATAAATTTTCAGTATATATATATATATATATATACAGAGAGAGACTATATAAAAATTTTAATCTCAACTTAATTAACAATTTAATATTCATAACTTTTTTTTCTAGGAATTGATATTAGAACGCAATTTGACAAGAATAATAAAACGGCTAAATTTTACTCATGAACATAAACTAACTATAAATGAAGAAAATAGGATGCAAAGCAGGATAACAGGAAGATGAAAATCTGTCTCCAATTTACAACTTTAAGATAAGGCCGTGGTGGCCTGGCCAGTAAAAGAGTGACTTTATGATCGGAATATTGCGAGTTCGATTCCCGCGCTGTCCGAAGATCCACTGTGTATGCTAAAGCGTTTGATGCACGTTACATACGGTCGCCAAGTTCCCATACAAATTAATACCCCTGGAGGTACTGGATTAGGGTTGTCCCGGAGTCCTGATCTGGATCTAAAATTCCAGCGTATTTGCGATGGTGCTGCCTTCTATTAAGGCAAAAGTCAGACTTCTTCCTTTGGAGCCTAAGATCTTCGGATCTAAGGAAGCCGCAATCCTCAAATATTTGACATGACTCGTAATTTACGGGTTCATGAGCTTGCTGTAATGATACTGTCAAGCAAAATGTTTTAAGGAACATAAGAGGATGCAGCTCTCGAGAAAAAATTTGGCTCGCAGATAGACTTCTTCCGTGTCGACGATGGTAGGATGCGGCGAGTGAATGAATAAAGGTTCATGTCACTAATTTGGTTCTTTAACAGGAAACGAGTATCTGTACAATGCATTATTTATAGTGTATATCAGTTAGAGTTCATGTAGATAATTTGCTCCTATTGTGATATTTGACTAGATATTTTGAACTGCTGTGAGAATTTTGTATGGATGCTATAGTGTATTCATACGAGTATGCGTGTTAACTGCTTTCTGTTGTTCTGAGAAAGTATTTTGTAATTTAGAGGGCTTAGATAAATTTAGAAATAACTTGCTTTTTAATTGCATGGAACTTTTGTTAATTCGAAATACAATTAATCAAGTGACAGTATTATATTATGTTTGATAATAATTTTTATGAGTTGAAACTATCAAAAATATTGTGAGCTGTACGAAAGAGCATTCGATACATTTCAATAATTTCAAAATGTATAATGATTATAGTTAATTTTTTTTAATATATATATAACATTATTATCCTTCAGGTCAAATCAAGGCGTACTAGCCTTAATTTCTCCTTACTCTCATTCCTATTATTTCCGCCCTGATTGTCGTTTACTCAACAAAAGTAAACTATTTTTTTCATCTATGATAGTATGTATACATATTCAATTATATATTTGGTGGCCATCTTTTGACCTTGGCTATGTTTTCGCAGATATGAACTTATTATGTACTTAGTCCTTAGTGAACTTGTTATATACTTACACATGTTTTATGCTGCACCTAGACAGATGTTTCATGCCTTTGTAAGTTTCGAATTGTGATTGAAGACCGCAGTATGTGTCTCATCTTTTCTGAAATCATTATTAATATCAACAGACCTTTTGCAAAGTCATTGTGTGAGCAAATTTAAACATGTTTAATTTTTCATTCGAATAAGAAGGCCAGCGAAAATAACAATTTTGCTCTTAGAATCCGTAGTGTTCTAAAGATAAAAACTGCCATAAAATGAATATTATTCTAATTCAAGTTATTTCGTGTAATTTAATCTTATATTGGGCTTGTGCAGAACCCTAAATCAAACAGTATACATTCCGAATTAATATATTATTATCAATTAGAATTTTTTAAACTAGAAAAGATGTTGTAGAATTGTATATTTAAATTTTATTACATTTCAGTATTATCGAATAAGTTCATTATAACTATTCTTTCAAACTGGGTATAAGAGAAAAATGTATTTATAAAGCATATATACAGATTTCTGTCAATATGTAATATGATAGAGGCTTAGAGGTTTAATTATGTTGCCAAAGTATCTTATGAGAATGATTACGACCACGACTAATTGCACGAAATTTTAATGATTATAAATGTAAATACAAGACGTGTGTATTAAAAGAATTACGTAACTAACATTTGAAGAAAAATTCAACTTTCTCGTATGTATTATAAAGTTCAGTTCAATTTTACAAGTTTGAATTGGACAATCTATGATGATTGATGAATATTTCCTGTCAAGTTAGATACGATAGTTTCTGTTTTTCATCTGCTTTTACCTAAGCAATAATGCAAAATGAAAATATATCTTCGTCATATAAATATTTGATCTTAGCAGTTAAATATTAAGAAATATTTTAGGAGGAGTATGTTTTCAATCGTGTAAATACCAGAATTCGTAAAACTGGAATTTTTTAAGAGTATAAGCATATTAAAAATCATGAAAAAAATATTTACATATTTTTTTTTACCTACAGATTTAATTTTTAAATTTAATATTTTGCGCTAGTGTATTTGAATAAATTTTAAATATAACACAAAATATTTGAATCCATTAGTTTTTATTATTTATTCCGAAACAGAATTGAAAATTAAAACTGATGTGAACAATGTCTTGTTTAACATTTTACTATATAAATAATACAATATAATTATTTAAATTACTCTAGAATTTAAAAAAATATCATTTCGTCAGTGGATACACAGTGTACTCAATCAGTTGGGGGACTAATCGGAATCAGACTAAATGAAACAGATGATATTCTTAAATTTGATTTTGAGCTTTTACATTGTCTTTTCATAATTTAAAACAATTCTTGGAATGAGTGTAAAGGTTCATAAATGTTTTCTGGAACGCCTCCATTTTAGTTCTATTGATTTCCGATGAAATCGCTGATTCTCAGTCTCCTCTATAAACTCGTACCACTGCCTCATCATATATAATTCTAACTTAAAAAACAAAAACAAAAAAAAAAAATAGTTCGTAGTAGGGAGCCATATATTATAAATACAGGAGGTGGTTGATGAACAAAACCTACTTTCTCGCCAAAATATGCTGCACAAGAATGAACTGGAAAGATGATGATTTGTTGTGTAAATGGAACCAATTACCACTGTGATACAAATCAGGCTTCACACACCACGTATATTTCAAACGCCTCGCTAAAACGCATTTGTGCAATACAATAGTTACAGTTGAACCGAAATTCTGTTGCATAAGCTCGATATATTCCTCATTTCACCTCAAGCATAGATGGTTTGATTTCTCATCCTCTTCAGTAGAAGTCTCTTCCAGCTTTATTTCTCGATAATGTCTCAGGAAACTCGAGGACGACTCATAGTCTCATCACTATAAACTATCATTTAGAACGCTTCTGTGGTGGAAAAGAATTTGGCTTTTGTAATTCTTATTCTTTTCTAAATTGGCCTTTTTTCTGCAAATATTCCATCCAGTTAAGTGGAGAAAGTGAAATTTTGACTCTGTTACCTGACTGTTACATCAGTGCTATACGATATAAATCGTTTTCCGAAATATCCGATATCTGAGTAAGGGATTTTAAAATACATTTTTTATGTTTTTATTCATATTTTATGTATACCCGTTAAGCATTCAAATCCAGTTTCAAAATTTCTATTCATGAAATTGGAGTGAAAAAACAACAAAATATCTTGTTAAATACTTTAATTTGCGATAATAACTCTAAATTTTTTAATTTATGATACCTTCCAAAATAGTATGTTTAGTATTTTAAATATTTGGTTTGATTTTTGGCTAAAGTCCTTTTCGATCAATTCAAGACCTAGAGTTGGCGAAACTCGTAACTCTATTGTACAGTCATGTAACGAAGACTTCATGTCATCAGATACCACCCACTACGAGAGTATATTGCAGTCATAAAATGTTAAATTCAACTCCTCCTTATTGGGAGATTTTGATGCCTTTGAACCATTAGGAGTTGAATTGATTATCACGATCCTTAAAATTCTCGAAAATAATTGCTGAAATGCCACAGCTCGTTTAAAAATCATAGAGAAGAGATGAACTTCCATTCGTACATACACAATCGCAACTGATGGTCCCTCCTTCTAAAGTGTGATTTTTCACCTTCCTATGAGGTTAACTGTTTTTGATAAAACTAAGCGAGGCACTACTTAGATGTCCTACCGATATTTACCAGTTTCTTCCTTGTCACCAATACTTGCATTTCTCTTTCTTCCTTCTCCTCACATGTATATTATTAATTGACACTTGTAATAAATATTTATAGTATACTTGGTTGTTAATTGACGAGTATTTTAGGTTCCATAGAAAAATAGCCAAATAGTAAAATTAACTAACCAACTGATTTAGATTTGTCCTAAGATCTTCTATATAAAAAAAAATAGTTTTCATTAATACAAATTACTATGGCAACCAGAGTTGTCATTTAATCAATTAATGATTCCTTCAGATAATTAATGCTATTAAATTGGTGGAACAATTTGTTAGCAAAGACGAACAAACTTAGATATTTATTCTAGTCTATTCGGGGAATCAATGTAGTGTCGAAGTATCTTAACGCAGCAGAAGGACGAAGTAGTTTTTTTAATGCCGAACACTAACTGTTTCACTTACGAATGATAGATATTCGCGAATGATAACACCGAGGTAGGTTTTGTTCAACCTGCAACTACAATTACCCATACGTTGAGAGAGGTGATGGAATACTAAGTTATTTCACCCATGAATATCAAAAGGTTGTTTCAGAATAAGGGAAACAGGAAACATACACACAAATATCATACGACCTAGGTTTAGATTTTTTTGACAAATTGCTAAATTTATAAATGTTTCGAATGTTGTATTTATTCTGTTATTCTACCGCTTATATATAGAATTGGATCAATATATCGTGATTCTACTTTGCCTAGTAATTTAAATTTACTAGTCATATTACCCATCTTATTTTTTACTGTACAATGCAGGACCATCCTTATTAATTCCTGCTAAGAGTTAAGCTAATTTTGAGTATCTAGCAAGACTTGTTATACTCAAATATTTTTCTTGTTTGAATATGCAAATTTAAATTATGGCTTGATACTGATTCGTAATTGTGACAGAAGAAAAAAATAAAAAATAAAATATTTACAAGAATTATGCACAAAATCGTAATACTTGTTTTATTTATAAAGAATTATACGTATTTCTTTCTCTCATTCATAAAGCTATTTTTACTGTTTTATCTATTTTAAAATAACATTTTTAATCATGATAAAAATTATCTTTTCTCGAAACAGAGGAAAAAAGGAAAAATAATGACAAAAGTGTTAAAGAAATTCACTAGAGATTTTGGGAAAAAATGACAATGTTTTTAATAGGCAATCAGCTCCAAACTTACTTTTTATATAACCTTTAAAAACTTCAATTACATTCGGTTAATTACATTTCAAGTAAACTAAAAATCCAACAGTAAATATTTAAGTGGTTTCTTTTTTTAAATTTATATTAAATTAAATGAAGTAATGTTCATACAATAAAGATATTTTTACTTTTGATATTTTCATAAATAAAACGATATAAGAGCTTAGGAAATAATATAATATATATATATATATTCAAAGGATTAATGTGTATAATTTAATTTGTTTGTCTTTACATCTGGAGAAAGGAAAGAACGATAAGATCGATTACTTCTGTATAGATTTCGAAAACGAATACTTTTTCAAAACTATTTTTCTCACTTTCGGAGAAATATAAGCTCTTAACATAGAATATTTACTTCATTATTAAATAAGCCATTCATCCTTACATAAGTTGCACTCAACTAAAATATATGGTCTTTTCCTATCGTAAATCATAACTATATATGTATTCTGAATCAAAAGTAGTTCCCAAAAGTGACCGGATATATTGATTATTTTTTTTTAACTTTTTAAGGAGAGTTTAGATGTTTTTATTTAAATTCGTCAAGCTTTTCTTGAAATTAATAATTGAAAGTAAAGAAAGTATTTGATATTTATGATACGAAAAGATTTCTACTGTTATGTATTGAGAATATGATCTGCTTCAAAAAGGTGGAAACGTAAGTTGGTTGCTTAGTTTTAATTTTTGGGACTGTATCCTCAAGAGATACATTGTTCCAAACATAAAATCAATAGATTCCTAAATGTTTTCGAAATAAAAACAATTTAAAATTGAATATGAAGAACAAGATCATTATAAAATTTAATAAAATTTAAAAGTATTCATTAAAAGTTATATCTCTTAAAAAGTTAAATAAATTTGGTTGGGGAATTCCCCTTAAAGCCCAATCAATTACAGAAAGTGTATGAAAGTTAAAATGTCACATGAACTGATTTAAAAACGTAGCATTTATTTAAAATGTTTTACACTGTCAGAAGACAAACACAATAGTTGCCTACTGGAGGACCCAGAAATTAGTGCCTGTGTATCAATCCCGAATGTCCGATACTTAGAAGTTTTAAGACTACTTCCTGTCTTCTACATGAAAATGAATTCCAATGAGAAAGCGTAGATCTCATATATATGATTGAATATATATTTATTTCCTCTTCCCAAGTACCATTATCTTGTCAGTAGTCATGTATTGATGACTTAATGTTCTCCTTGATGTCACTATATGCAATGACCGGAGAGAATTCACCGATTGCTGATTTAGTAGCAATATCGACTACTCTGTTTCGCGTAATACATACACGGGAAGATATCCAACATAATAACATTTGAATGTGTTGAAACTGCTGTTCAAGAACAGTTTTTAAATGTAGACGTAAGGGAATTAGACATATTTGTGTAATGCAATAAACAAAATCTCATTGCATGTATTGCTATGCGTAGTAATTATAATTTGCATGAATATATTTAATCTTTCACTTATAAAGCATATTATATCATTTAAAATAATTAAGAACAAAGTAAGTATATTTAAAAATGATAATTAAGTTGACTTAAATATTTCAGAAGTACCTCTTCAGTTGTGTAAAGCTCTTAATCAGAAGTTTCATTAAATCTATACAAATCCTATGTGCATAAACACAATTTTCTAACTACAGCGTAAAGTTGTATCAGAATGTGGCAAACTTTAAAAAAATATTGAAAACTTTTAAAGCATCTAAGAAATTATTCAGTTTTTTTATGCAGTACAATAAATATATTATAACGTATAATGTCGTAGGATAATAGTAAAAGAAAAAATTCTGCATTTAAATAAATAAGTTGTTAAAACAGATGTTGAAATTTGAAGAATGTTATGCATTTAAGGTTTCTCCTTGTTATTAAACATCTAGTCAATTTTATGTTGTTAGACGCGAAAATAGTTTTCTGCTTTTTTTGTGACATAAATGTTTCTCGATCACATTTAACTTTTAATACCCTTTTCTGCAGTTCTGTTACATAATTTGAATTAAGAAGATAATATGTGAAAACAGGTGGCTTATATAACTTTGCATTATTATATAAGAAGTGTAGTGAATCACATAATGAGATTGGAGGTATTATAGAGATTAGAGGACATATGGAAACTTTGAAACTGACGATCACTCTATAGGGGCGAACATGTCTGAAATGAAATTCTATGAGTAAATCGCCGGCTCAGATAATATTTCTAGATCCAATATACCAAATTCGATCCAATATACCAAACCCTATTATTTGCTCTTATTAAGATAAATAGAATTCTTTGTAATGTTTTTAATTAGAATGTAAATAGGTGAACATTCCCTATACTAAATTACTTGTGAATCAAAGGCACATTATTTTAGTCAACGAAAAATTATTCAAACCTTCTTTAAATATTTATTCTGACAAAATAAATAAGTGAGTGAGTGAGTGAACGAATGAGAAAGGGAATGGATGAGTGAATGAATGAGGGAGTTAAGAAATTAGTGAATAAAATTCAATTAATGGTTGAACGAACAAACAAAGCAGTGAGTTAGAGAGGAAGCAAATTAATAAATAAATAAGAAAATAAATGAATTTATTGAGTGTGTGAGTGAATGAGTGAATGAGGGGGTAAATGAGTAAATAAATGCTCGAATGAATGAATGAGTAAGTGAGTGAGGGAGTGAATAAATGAGTAAAAGAATAAATAAATCAAATTTACATTTTATTTTCATATTATACTTTACTTTAATTATAATATATAATTAATTAATTATTTAAATAAGTTATAGTAACAGCAGTACAGATTCAAACTTACTTCAGTACATTTGAAACCGACCATTATTGTGTGATTGCATCAAGCAATATTAACCTTTTTTTTGCATGAATCTTTATTTTTGTGTGAAATAAATCAGGGTGCTATAATTCATGCTTTATATTGAAGGAAACTTGTTTAAAAAATCTTAGTATTATTATATAATATAAAATTATTAAAAAAAGGTATGATGGATATATGAATCCTCATGCGAATTTACATATTAAGCTCAGTATAAAATAAATAAAAAATTAACATATATTTAAGTCGTTATCCTCTCATTATTGTTTTTATTAGCAAATAAATCTCTTAGATTAGTAGTAAAAAAAATATTCAAAAAATCTCACGTTCTTCCTACCATAAAAAACAGCGGGATGACGAGTTTAAACCCGCTTATGATTGTGACACTTGATTTTTTTTTGATAGCTGTGTTTCTTAATGCGCAATAGTCGTGAAAAATGTTGGCAGCAACAACCAATTTACAATACACCTGTTTTGAGTATAATTTTGTGTTCACTAAATGTTGTGATGAAAATTTCCATCATCATGCAAAAAAGGGTTAATAGCGAAACCAATTCATTATCAGTGAGACTTTGCGATTAATTCTTGTTTATGACTGTATTAAAAGTTTTATATCACTATAACTAGATGCAATATGTGAATGAATGAAAAATTAAATTATTAAATTAACGAATAAATCAAGTTTCCAATTCTTTGTCATATTATCTTTTGTTTTAATTCTTATATTTAACTGAATAATTGAATAATAAAATTGGAAAAAATGGTGGCACTTTTGGCGGATAAATCTATTCTTTACATGACTTTGCTTGGAATATTTTTTTTTCTAATATTGTTTATTCACAACCGAATAAATTGTTTAAATATTTTTGAAACTATCATTATTGTGTAATTAGGTTTCTCAATATAAATAGCGTCACCAACTCTTTGACATTAGAATTACAGTATTTCTGGTATATCTAAAACTACTTTGGCTGACGACTGGACTTCTGACACGTTATGCTTAATTTTTATGTGAATATAGAGGGAAAATAAAGTATTTCATGATTAATATAATTATTTTTAATTAATGTTGTTTTAAAATTTAGCTTCTAGAATATTATATAATATGATATATATTTAACAGAAAATTATCTTAAAAAATTTATGTATCTAATTGCACAATACGTACTTTAAAGTCTTAATAGGCTATATAAAATTAAATGTAAAATATCTTTTAAATAACATATATTTTAATTAATTTAATTTATGTATTTTAATTAATTAACAAATGAGACAATTTTCTACGATTGTATTCCAAACATTTGATAATAGTGCAAATTTATCATCTTTCAATCTATTTAATCTTGACATTTTTAATTTAAATCGCATACATTGCTTGATTTCTAGATATCTGTTCCGGCTCATTGTTGAAAGGGGGGGGGGAATGTGTCCCCAAGACTTTGTGCAAAGATTAGTGACATAAACTCCTTTTGCAGCTAAATCTCCTAGAAGATACAATATTGCAATAAATGAATCCTGTTTTCAAGAGAAATGTTCCCAATATCATTCTTTAGCTTTGATTTTGCTTAAACTTCTGTACAGTTCATTATGATATTCAAACTTTTATCATTTATGAAAAGTCTCCAGGAAGTGATAGGACTACTATTAGCAATATTTCTTTAGGTAAATGGTGTAGTTCTCGGATTTTCATTTAGAATATTTTGAATAGGTTGTCTATCAGAAAAACTGAACACTGCTGATGTATGCTCTACATAGTTCCTTCTTTCGCTTTTTCCAAATCACTTTGAAGAGATGATTGTTCTCCTTTAACATTTTTTATTTTTTAACACTTTCACAATTCTTTGTTTTTTTAGGATTTCCTGACCTGCATTTACTTGGCATATTTTCATTCAGCTAGCTGTCACTTGAAATGGATTCAGAACGATGTAACCCTACGATCCTTTTCCACAGACAATATTTAATTTGTCTTTTATATCAAAATTTTTATGATCATCATCCGATTTTTTTTCTTACCACAAGAATAATTTTCTGATAGTTCATTTGACAATTACAAAGCTTTTTCTTTCAAAAGACCTCTTGTGCTGGGTGCCATTACTAAACGTGTGCAAAACTGAAATATCATTAACTCGTTTTCCTTCTTCTCAGCTTACAACAGGGATTATTCTTTTTATTCTGTTTATAGCCTATAATAGAGATAAGAGAATTCCACAACATTCCAAAGCATAGATAGAATAGTTTGTCATCACGAGAGCTCAAACTTCTGCCCAACAGGTACATGCCAGTTGTGATGACACGCCCTCTTCTCTTTCTCACCCTTTAGCAAAAAGCAAGTATAATACATCTCCAAGTAAAATTCTTTAGTAACTGAAAAAATGTAGAGTTGAAATCCTGGTCGAAATAAAAGAAAAGGCTATTATCTTGTTTGTGTTAAAATATGTTTGAAAAGGATCTTTAATGTGTAAGTCACTTAACCTAAATAACGAGGCCAATGAATTATAATGAGACATTCCCATTTATACAATAGAGTGAACATATTAAAAATACTATATTATTTTTACTAAATAAAGTATGCATAAGTAACCAAAATTACTTTATACCTTCTGTACAATGGAATAAAAAGTAGCAACTATTTTGAAAACCCTAGGAAACGTACAAAAAGTCAATTATATTCAACTTAAGAAACATTAAATATTTAGAGCATATTTTAATAAAATTTATCAAAATTAATGTTATTAGTACAATTATCCTAAATTATAATCTTTTAATAAATTTTAAAAACCCATATTCATATTCCACACTAATAATTAAGCTAAACTTACGAAGAAATCTTTTGAATTAAGTTTTCTCAACAGACTCATATTTCATGATCTTATGTGACTACTGAATTAGAAAAACACCCAAAGAAAGTTTGGTTAGTGAATATTAAATCTATCAAAAGGACAGTTTATACAAATATAAGCAAAAATAATAAGACTTTCCGCAAGACATGACAATTCAAAAGAAATAATAAATAATAAATATATTGAGATTTTGTAAAATGAATAATACAGAATGTAACATTTTCTATGGAATAAAATATTATTTTGATAATATTGCCCTTACGTAGGAATCTATAGTAGTTCGAGCTCTGAACATTGGCATTTTCTTTGATGTCATTATAATTTTGACTTTATTGCAATACAAACAAACTAAGACCCAATATGAAATGCCAAAAATAGTCTATGTATAAAGAAATTTGAAACACATCTATATAAAATTTTAGATTCATTGATGCATAACATTTTGAAATATTGTATTATGCAGTAATGAAAGTAGAGCTTTTCAGGACAAATAAATTCCTGATCAAGTACTATTAAAACAGCTGTAACTCAGCTTCTAAATGCGTTAGAAACAAAAATGAAACAGATTTTTAAAGAAAAATATTGAATATTATACAAGATAGAAAATAAAAAAAAATCGATTCCTTGACCAAAAATTGCATTTCGAAGGTGTATTGTTTTCTTAAATTTGAATTTTTGAGTTTGAACTATGTGTTGATTTCTTTGTCCATCTGTTTCTAAGCTGTTATTTCAATCAAAGAACTCTTTTTGTCTTGGGATATTAGTAAATTCTTCACTTTAATATTCAGATAATTTTAAATTAGAATACTCCTCATTATAACAGCGTTTTCATTTTTCAAGTATTCAGAGCTTTCCTAATGATGTCATGAATTTCCATTTTCGATATAAACTTGGAATATTTCACGAAAAATAAGTGGAAAAATATGAATACCATTTATGTTTAAAATATACAGAATCAATAAACAAACATGAGGAAGCGTTAATATGTTTACAACCATGGCTTTTAAATTGAAGTTTCCTATTTTTAAGTAACATAAATGAGTAAACATTTAATATAATTATTTAAGATTTTAAGCAAATTAATATTTTGGTGGATATCATTTTGGTTTTATAATACCTTCCAAACGGTGTGCATTGAATTGTGTTGTTTCGCTGGATATATTTGCCCATTTTCTTCTAATAAAACTATTTTATTTATTTTTTTGCTCCTTACGTTATGCTCTGGAACAGAATTTTTTCACCTGAGAAATCAAGTTTCTATCACGATGTGATCTAGAAATTGAAGTGGTGTAATTCCATTTTACAATTCTACAACAAACTTAACTGATTAATGTTAGCTGTATGTTTTGAGTTCTTTATCAGGTGGAAACTTAAAATGTGACTCTAACCTGATTTTTGAGGCCTTACTTTACAAATTATTCTTCAGTATATCCATTTTGTTTCATTTTATCTATGACTCCATCTATAAAACTGTTTTCCTACTTCTTTTACAGACATCTAACCTTATATGTGAATCAAACTACCACCATGTTGGACAACGATAGTGCTAATTTGAGGAAGTACTTGTAGCTGAGAATCATGATTTAGCCAAACATTCCATAGACCATTATTTCTAAAAAAAAAAAAAAACGTATAGGGCTTTTCAGTGAATGTTACTTTGCTCCAGAAGTATTGCGGCTTTGAAATATATCTGTCAAATGTAACCATTTTTCTTTATTTGCTTTGAAACTGAAAGATTTTTTTTAATCTAAGTGACCATTATAATTTTTTTCTGGGAGCACACTTCAAATTGTTTCCGGAGAAACATATTCCTATTGCCGTAGAAGCAGATGAGGTAACTTTTACAGCGTTCTCACCTTTAGAAGTTTTTCTTACTTTTCAAATGATGTTTCTATTGGTAGCCGAACTGAAAATCTCATTTTTTTCCTCTTCCAGGTTTATTTGCCCAATTTTCCAAATATTTTTATACATCTGGATAATTTCTTTAAGACATTAATGATTTCTTTGAACTTCCATATTTCGTAGAGATTTACCTTCTTCCGACATAAAAATTATACTTTTCTGAATTTCAATAATAGTTTCAATTCTGGGGCTCATATTCAAATCTTATTTCTTTCTTCTCTGTTCATTATGACGAGAAGCGAACTCTAGCCCTGACCCCATTATATACTTACCATATAGTAAATCTACGTGAAGTCTATTGAGACTCCAAGTCCTCCCGTTTGAGTTGATTGGGAATTTGGACCGGGGAATTCCTTCTCCGGTGTTGTCTTCATCACATGAATGAAGTACAAAAATACAATGTCTGCCTCCAATATCTCTCGAGCTACTTATAAGTGCGATGTTAATGAGAAATCGATTAAATAAATCCTCTTTTGTTACCTGGATTACAGTTTAAACAAATTTTGGACTCAATCTAGGGAAATTTGGCTCTTGCAATATAACTGTCATTTACTCGAAATACCGAATAATTTAAAAATAATTTGTGAACAATTGATTCTTTTAAAACTTAAACTAATGCATTTGATAACTAAAACTAATGTATGTGCAAAACTCCTGCTTTTAATACTCATGAATGAATCTTATGTTTCAATAAATGAAACACAAAGGCTTAGTAATAGAAAAGAAAGACTACTGAGCCGTTTCTTGGTTCTCAGGCATCTATGTCAAATTTCGTGTATGTCAGCTGCCATGTTTGATCTAAATGCCGTTCTTATAATATTCATGAAAAAAGACCGAACTTGCTTCCGGACGTATACTGCATCTTGGCCTTTTTTTAAAATATTTGCAAATGTATCATTTAATTGTTTTTCACGGTATTTACATATATGTGTTAATAATAATTCTTCTGCTGTAAGGTAGTGAAGGCTTCCTAGATTCCATTTTTTCTATTGTTTAATTTTGTTGTTAATTGATTCGTTGGTTCTTCTTGAGTTTATGAATTAATTTTGATTTTTCCTATGAGTTGAGTTTCCTCCCTTTGATTTCCTTACTGTTTTTCCTTGATTTTTAAATAATTGTCGAAGATTATAAGAACTGGAGTTAATCGTTTCTCCTATTGGAAAGAAGAAAATTTTTTCTAAGTTGTATTCTTCTACTGCCAAATTATTGGTCAACTGAAAAATCTTCTTATGTAGCAGAAACAATTTTATTTCCATGTTAATAAGAATTCATCTTTGGGAATTATTTACCAGATTTCGAAAGCGTTTCTTGCTTCTTCAAGACTATAAGAACTTGCTTGTCGTCAACATTTATTCTATTATAAAGACAAAATCTGTATTTATGAATCTGCTCCTCTGTTGTTGAACTTATTCGGGTTGATTGAGCTGTCTTCTCGCGAGTAGCTGAATCTTAGTTTCTTAGGAAAAAAAATTAAGAATTAATCTTCTTCGGTATAATTTTAAAAATAACAATGATTTAATTTCATCTTCTAAGGCTTTTAAAGCTTGACATAACCATTTATTTTATTGAAAAGTTAATTGTTCTTGTATTGTTCTTTTATTGCTGAATTTGATTTTGGTTAACATATTGGTTTTCTTTTACAGAAGATTCTATTTTGTTTATATAGAAAAGTTGAAAATTCTTAGAATCTGTTCTGCTTTTTCTGAATTTGATATTTATTGATTGACCTTTTCTTCTACACAGCAGAATTTCCAGCTAATAATCTTCATTCCTTTAGATTTTTATACTGTATATTTTTCGATCATTTGAGTAGATTTCGTAAGTTTTTAGACACTTTAACGTTGACAAGTATTTTGCTGATAAAGATGAAGATTTTGTTTGCATTCTATTCTTCTATAAGTGCATTTAGTGTTGGTTGATCAAGATTTCTTCCTATATAGCAAAGGCAACAACGATCCTTCCTTTGAAATGCTTTACTGCATTTCAATAATTTAAGTAGACTGTCCAAGATTATAAAAATTGGTCTGCTATAGTCATGCGGTGGTTTCTTATGTGTTGTTTTCTTCTCTTTCTGAATTAGGTATTGGTTGTTACAATGGTTTTCTTTTGCTGAAGATTCAGTTTCCTTTTTGCCTGATTTTGTTACTCCATAATTAAAATAGATAAGTATTTCTTGTTTCTATTTTAATTTTTCGAACTGATTTTGGGTTAGATTTTTCAGTTGTTTGAATTCGGTGTTAGTAAACTGAATTTGTTTCCGCGTAGAATTTTCATATTATGTGTTTCCATACAAGACGTCGTAGATTTTGAAAGATTGCCTAAGGTGGGAAGAATTTCAGGAAGTAAAGATTCTCCACGTATATAGCAAACAGAAATCTAATGGTGAAATAAAGATAATCGAGCTATGACCATTTTTGTGCATTCTTGTTCTATGATGTCAAAGTTATCTTTGCATATTTTTTGGAATTCAAGATAAAATATTAGAAGGAGAAAAAAATCAAAAAGTTTCTAAGAATTAGACGATCCTGTTGAATAAAAATAAGAGCAGATTTTTTTTCAATCCAGAATTCCCAATTATAAATTTACACTATTATTGTGAGGTAAAGAATGGTTAGTTAGAATCTCTTTTTCTGCGATAAAAATCTATTGTTGAACATTTAGAATAATTTCAAATCGTAAATGATCTGTGCATCAATTTTTGCGACTGTGATGAATAATTGCTATAACGCAACAAAACTACATTTGGTTCATACTCTACGTTGTGAATAAAAATATTTATACAAACTGCTACTGGAAATATATAAAATTGGGTCTTATAAATTACCAGATAAGTGATTTAAATTAATTATTTTGATTAATTTGTTATTGTGTTTGCGCACTCACTTTAGATATGAAGAAATTTATCAATAAAATTGTAGTATAATTAAACATTATTTTGTAGTGATATTAATTATTATTAAAATGCAGAGGAAGTGCAGTATTAATTCACGGGTCACACACGCTAGAATAAGCCTTTTAAATAGGCATTAATAACACTTAATAACATTTATTGTGAAAAAATTATTTTGTACTTTATTTTTAACGCGCTTCATCCACACTACGTGGAAGATCTTTCGTGACATCGAAACTCGACGTGCACCTATTCGTTTCATTAGACAACATTGATACTTCCCTCAATCTTGTGTTTACGTTTGCACTATTTCGATATTATTCTTAATTATTATGAAAACGAGTTAAAAGGGAGAAAAAATCTTTATAATTCTTAAAATGTGAACAATACAAGTCAAGTTAGTCAAGAGAAAATAGCGAATAGTCAAAAGTCTTACTGTAATAAAAAAAAATCAAAAAATGTTACCGACCTTAAAATAAATTTGTGTTGTTACACAACACACATGATATTTCTTGAATATTGACAACAGATTTTTTGGTTCACTAATCATCAGCTGAAACGATATTTGAAATCCCAATAAATAGTTACTCCGCCATAAAATTTTCAGCAATTAACTAATATTAAATTAAAATAGAAATTCGAAACTACTTTACTTTTCATGAGAAAATGATTCATGGTACGAAGAACTAGATCATCAATCCTCCCTTATACTCGAAACATTAACTAACAAAACGATGAAATGCATGCATTATAATATTTAAGAAGCACAGTAAACTTATAGTTAATCACAGAAAACTCCACACCTCCTTTAATAATCGAGCAGTCAATATAGCACATACAAAGTCATTTATTACCTAAACAATGATGCAATTCCTAACATTAGTCAACATTTTTCAATGGAACCTAAGCTTAACAAATGAGTGCCTTTCATAGATGTGCTTTGCACCACGTTAAATTAGTAAAGTCGGTCATTAGAGTGTACATGCAATCTTCTTATTTCTCTATCATTTTCTTGCTTACAACCATAATAACAAATTGGTTTCATAAATTTTCATTTCGTGTTGAAACTTATGTTCTGATTTCCTAGCCCTCCCGATAAGATCACGTTACTCCGCAACAAGAACAATGATAAATAGTAAAAATTTTTCGAGTGAGTCGTTCATTTAATTTACTTACTTTGCAGGTGAACAAGCTGTTACTCTCATTCTTGCTCCTTGGAATATATATATATATATATATATATATATATATATATATATCACGCACACATACGAGTAGAGTATATTTATAAACTCGTAATGATTTCACTTAAAAACTAAATAATTTTCCATCTTTTCTCCAGTTATTAATTTTAAATACTGAAACAACAAACTGCAAATGTATCGTATTCTTCTATTTTATATTAATGATGCATATTTTCCATATGAAAATAAAAAAAAAGGTGAAGCAAACAGACTAAATCATTTTGATTTATTTTTGAATAGATACTGCATAGATTCATTTCATACACACGCGCATGTACATGCACATATCTATATCTATGTTTAGAGGCTGATTATAATTGAAGTTGCATTTTCGAAAGGCTGTAAAAAAGAACTCTGGTCAAAATGACTTGATATTTCATCTGAGTAAATGTGAAACAATGGGAATTTGTTTTGCGGAAAAAGAATAGTTCAGAAGTGAAGTGATAGTGGGTGCTATACTAATCATAAAAGGCGAATTAAAAGATGGAACATGTAGTTTTGGCACTCTTTCTTCAAAGCACATCCATCACAAGTCGTTTTCTCAGCGAATCGCAAAAAATTGGTTATCAATTGTCCCTTGGCCAGGAACCGTAGGAAAAAAAATTTTAAACCATCAAGAAAAGAAAATGGTAAGAAAAATGAAATGTCTTTTTTAAGAAATGTTCAATATGCTGTCCACCATTTTCTGCCATAATGCGAAAGTGCAAAAAAGGCACACAAATCATAGTGTACTAGTCGTAATGTTGTGAATTTCTCCAGTAGTGGGTGTTTTCAATTCACCTCAGTTCTCAATCATTTTCCCTTAACGTAAAGTTTTCGGTAACTCCACAATCAGATGTCTCAATGGTTCAGATCTGATGATCGTGACAGCGCAGGTATTGGGAAATGATAACTGATAATTCTGTCATTTCCAAAATGTATGTTAAGTAGCTGCTTCAATGGATTTGAAATGGGCGGAGGAGCGCCATCTTTCATACATGTGTTATCTACTCATCCATATTGTTGCAGTGCTCGAATAAGATTCTTACAGAAAAGAGATTTATAAAGCGTTTGTTTGCTTATACAGCATATTGAACATTTTTTTTTGGATGACAAATCTCCTCGAAAATGAAAGGCTCTATGATAAATGCTGCCTTAAACCTTCTTTACCTTTTGAGAATGAAGAGATAATGGTTGTATTTGAAACAGGTTCTCTCTTGCCATATTCCGAAATTCTGTATATTGAACGAACCTTGGAGATAGAAATGAATTTGTCTGACCATGAACTGTTCCAAGGGTATGTATTATCCACTTTTATTCGTACAAGGGATTGCAAGTTGAAAGGGTTTTTCCTTTTAGCAGGTCAGCAGAAGCCAACTCCAGTACGTGCGTATTTTTAAATGAACAGCATTGCAAGATGTTTCTTAACATTTCACAACCGTGTTGAAAGGCATATCAAAATTTCTAGCAAAACTCCGTGCACTGAATGTTCCCAAAGCATTGCTTAATGCTTCTGATATCAAAACAATTGATTTTCTTTCTTGCCACATTTCACATCAAATGAGCCCACACAATTACCAAAAAAAAGTTTGTAAAAAAAAAGTTTCACAAGCAGTGTTCGGTCCATCAATGATAGAATGAAGATTACATTCTCAGATGCAGAATAATAGGAACTACATGCTCTACTTATTTTTATCACACGTTAAATGTGTGGTGCACATGACGAAAAATATGAGTGCCATATATATCTAACTTTGTAAGCAATAAATGTTTAAATGTGTATTTTTAAACATTTTAATCAAATATAATTAAGAAAATGTTGACTTTATATTTTTCTATTGAGGTTTTAAGTATGAAAGAATCGTATCTCTCTGATATTTTAAAAATAATATATTATTCTATAGAGAACTTAAGCATGGTTTTAAGTATGAAGCATTCGTATCTCTCTGATATTTTAAAAACAGATGAAAATTAGACAATTAATAAGAATAAAAATCTCTAAATATGCTTTAAAATAGTAGTATAATTTGTTTTTTTAACAATTTGTTTTTTCTGTGGATAAAGCAATAACATAGAATATCATGCAATTTATTTTAATAAAGAAGTAATTTTTTGAACTTGATATTGAACAAAAATTTATTTTAAGCATTTAAGTAAAATCATGCTCATTTTTATTCGAACTTCTTAAAATTTATATGCAACTTAAATTTGGAATGTACATTTCATATTTTATTTTTGGAATATTTACAGCTTATTTAGATTCCATTCATAACTTTTTTTTTATATATAAAATTATGAATCTAATGCAGTCGAATATAATTTAGATTCACTTTTACAGTAAAACTTTATCTCAATAATTTAATAAATTAAAGGAAAGAAATAAATTTTACGAGTGTTCTTCAATCTATGGAAAAACAAAAATATGAATATATGCATACATTAACTTAAATATCCTTCGCAAAACCAGATGTAAATATTTATTTTCTTTCTTAATTAAACGTCAATATGTTTTCTTAGTAGAAAATTGAGAAAGCATTCAAAGTACTTATTCGACCAGAAAGACTGTATTTCCTTATCAATTGCTTAAAATACTTTTAAATAAAATTAAGTGAGAAACCAATTTCCTTCCATAATGATCACTTTCTAAACCACCTTTGAATCTTAAACGTAAAATTATAAAATAAGTTTCTTTTAATATAAATAAATGATCAACCTTTTAAAACACCCATTCTGTCTTTTCCTTCAGTTAAATTAATAAATATTTAATTCAATTCGAAAGCTGCAAGCAATGAATAAGAATATATTTAGATTTAAACATGAGTCTTCAAAGCAGAAAGTGACGTTCTTTTTAATTTTATCAAACCATCATATTCAAAAGAAATGAAATTTTATTTCAAATTGACTAGCTTTCACTTTATTTTATTTTAAAAAGTACAGTTCTACATCCTTCGGTTATAAGAGTTAAGAAAATTACACAATAATGTAAACATTTTGATTAAAATTATATATGTTTATATATTAATTTATGGATAATGAAGTCACGACATAGTTTCGAATTTTAAGATTAAATCTAATGAAAAGAAATAAAAAGGATGAACAATGAAGAAGGAATTCGATATTAGTTTGGATTATATTAACAATGTTCTTGTGGATAAACTAATAGTTGAAAATTTTGATTTAATAATGAAGGATTAATTCGTAGCTCATATTTTGTATTATTAATTTTATATAATTCTGTTCAAACAGTTGAAGTGAATCAGTGATTAATTTATTAGAATAGTAGAGTTTTCATTTTATATGAGAATAATATATACAAAAGGATGATATTTGGTGATAAGACCCTCACTGCAATATGTTGTTGATTGAATTTTTTATTAAACGAAAATTAAATTATCTATTGAAAAACATTGAATTATTGAGGAAAAGAAAATTAAATTATATATTAATCTTTAAATTATTAAATATTAATTTAATTATTAGTTTAAAATTAAATTATTTTTTAATCTTTAAATTATTAAATATTAATTTAATTATTAATTTAAAATTAAATTATTTATTAATCTTAAATTATATCAAAAACTTTATAAAGCAATTAAAATTTTTGAATTATTTACGAAATGAAAATTTAACTATTTATTGAATAGCATTAAATTATTTACTAAACGCAAAGTTTCCATCTTTAATTGAAAGAATAAAAATCTCGTTTCTTCCCCTGCGTATGGCAGAAAAATTTGTCTAGACCCCTATCATACAGAAATACATTTCCAAACATGAACACATTTTTTTATAGAACAAGATATAAACTCTTAAAAATAATTTCATAAAATCTTATTTCATTAAGAAACTGTATTAAAAGAATAGTCAAGTACATAGGGATATCATTTTCCTTGATTGTTTTAGCTCGAATGCAGGAAATTCATGATTTCCGTCTCGAGTTTTCCAGACATATTTGAATAAAATTATACAAACCAATTGCAAGATCTTCCTTTATCTTAGAGAATTTCAAATTTCTTTTTCCGTACGCCTTTTTTAGACTAGTCATTTCGTTTTCAGTATAGTAAAGAAAAAGATTATTTGTAATAACCTTAGGAACTCTAATCGCCACTGGCCAAAATGTATATTAGTGTTAAAGGCTTAAAAATAACTAATGTGTAATGTTAATAAATTTATTTGCCTTTTGTCGGTTAGGAATTTATCACCTTTTTTCTGACTGTGGTATAGATAGCTCGCTTTTAAAATATAGTTCTTTATGTTTTACGTACGGTATATTAATGCAGTATTTACAATAATCGTATCTGGCCCTTTTACATAATCCGGTAAATGATAAATTTGAAAATATTAGTGTGTACAATATTATATTAAAACATCTAAATAAAGACGCACACAAAAGAAATTTAAGACTTTATAAAGCAATCAATTATTATATTTACCTAAAATTCTTTTAATGTGTGATATACTACAAAATATGAGATTATTTTTCATACATGTCAATATCTATCATCAGAATTATTTAGCTGTCACTTTCTTACTAATTCAGCTACAAATTCCCTTCAAATTACTCAAGATAAAATAACTATGTTAGTTCCACAATAATAAGATCGGTAACATTTTCGTCTCGTTATGCAAAATATTTCACGCTACCCACAAAGCCACCCATATGCTATCAAACTACCTAAATTTTGTAGGAAGTATCGTTTCTGACAAAAACAACGCTAGGTAATATACGCGGGAGAATTCAGATCATCAGCGCGCTTTTGGAAAATGTTTCAGTACTCGAGTAGAGCTCGGCTGCAACCATTTGGTTTCAAAAACTTCGGGTGAGATCAGCTCGTCTGCCCCCATTTTGGTACACTATTCAAATATTAAGGTGGGCTCATTTATAACCATCAAAGGTTTGATAAACTTTACAGACATAATTAATTAATTTTAAAATAATTCCTTACCGTCGATACCTTTTATATTATATTTCTTATTTAAAAATTAGCCTTAAGTTCAAATTTAGCGAAATTCAGCGAGATAGTTTCTATACTATGAGGACCTCAAATATATAAATGAATAATTCAAATATCTACAATAAGATAAATTTTACTCAAAGCTCCCCAAAGACGTTTACATCGTTTGAATAATATTTTAATTGTTGCAAAAATGTAAAAGAAATTCAGGAAATTTAAGACTATTGCGAAAATATGTATTATTAGAAGAAGTAATGAAAATATACTTGATATTTGTAGCGTACAAAGGTGTTTGTAGAACAATTTTTATTCAAAACTGAATGGAATTTCTTCAAGTGGTTCTGTAAATAATCAAGGTCATACTTTCAAATCGTAGACCATGCAGCCTTTAAGGAGCAGTTTATTTGTTTATAATATTCAATTATCGGTTTATTCTTAAAGCAGTGTCAAAATATGATAAATATTATGAATTACTAGGGCGGATATAATCTAACAAATAAGTAGTCTTACATTTTTCTTTAAATACATCTGAAATTGTTGATGGAGTTCGAACACAATTGAAAAAAATTAACTGTTTAAATTATTCTCTAATTCGGCCAAAATAAGCTCCTATGATAAAGAAATTACTTGCAAAGTCAATTATTAATTCTAATGAATTTAACTAATTCTTAAGCATCATTTAGTTACATTTAAGCCTTTCTCATTCATCTTAGTTTTTTTTTCCTTTCTTGACCCAATAAGTATTGCGAAATATAATAAGGCTGTCATTTTGAAACGAATCATACTATTTAAAACAAAAAGTCTAATGTCTTAAAATTTTTTTTAAAAAAAATAGGTATTTGTATGGAAGGAAAAAAAATAACGTTTTTAATTACTTAGAAAATTATAATCTTTTTTCCAAAGGCAGGATTAACTTCTCTCTTTTTCGGAGATCTATAGCAAAATCATTAATTTTTCATGCTGCCAAAATTGAAATGATGAAAGAAGAAATAATTGGAATTTTAGAAATTTCGACGTTTTATTACAGAATAAAAATGAAAAATTGCATTATGGTTCACGGTATATTATTTGAGATTTGGTTTGGTTTTATTAAGCTCGCACTAGATGCAACACGAAGGCTATTGGCAATGGACTTCGTAATTTTGAATCTCTGTCAAGTGACGAGAAATGATTTGAGAAAAATATTTTTAATACTTTAAAAAGTGTTGGGAAAAAATTTGTTTTCTACAATTTTTTCTCAAACAGAACATTTAGAGAATTAATTTTTTAGAGGAACACAAAAATAATTTTTTAATCTTTTTTGCAAAAAAAAAAAAAAAAAAAAACATTAGAATTTTCAATCTTATGAGCCCTTTTCATCGGGAAAGGAATAATAATAAAAAAGGAATTCTAAAAATTTTTATAAAAAAGTCCTATTATATCTCTCTTGTGTTATGCAAAAAAAGGAATAAAATATTTTTCACAGTTTATTAACGTCCTACTTAGAAACATAACATGAAGTTGAAATGGATTGGTGAAGGATTTTGTAACTTTAAACCTCGATCAGGTAATTGACTAAAATTAGGTAATTGTTGAAAGACAGAGATTAAGCTCTAATGCTCAGTCTGAATGGGAAAAAAATATATGAATAAACTAATTAAAAATTTGCCAAATTGGCTGAGTGAAATATCATAAGCCAAATAGAAATGGTGACAATGGAGAAGAATTAATCATGAAACGTCATACATCTAACAGTATGTATTTGGGGCTTTAAGAGAAATTTAGAAAAAAATCCATTAGTTTAAGATTAACTAAAAGTAAAAAATAAAGGGGGGGGGGAATTTATGAAATTAGATTTTCACAGTTACCTGTTTAAGTGACGATATTTTTGGAACATTTTGGAAAGCAATTTTTTATTGGTTCAGATTTGAGATCATTGTGGATGACATTTTCTTATGTACCATATAATTAAGTGGTCAAGATCTTTAAGAATTTATTTCCATGGTTTGAAATATTCATATAGGTAAAAATTCCTTCTAATCGTACAGTAAAAGAACGCAGGTGATATCTGAATTGGCATCAAACTCTTCAAACTTCCACGACACATTAACTTGAAAGAAATTAAACGTGTATAAGCCCTACTACTTCCAAACGATTTTTTGGATAAAAATATTTTTCTAAAATAATTCACTTGATGACAGACCTAAACAGTAACTAGAGAATTCATAAATTCATCATTAAATAAGCTATCATTTTCCATAACATATTTCAGAGTAAAATATATGACTTTTTCACACCGTAAATCACAGCCATAAAACTATTCTAGAATATTTTATTCTTAAGCATAACTGGATATATTGATTTTTTTACCATTGAATATATATTTCTTTATGTCACGAAACTTTTCTTGAAATCAATAATTCAAGAGAAAAACAAGTTATTTCAAATTGAATGTTAGAATAGTTTCTAAAATATTTCATAATGGATATAGAAAAATTAACAGACGCTAAAGTAGTTATAGAAATAGTTTTCATCACGTAAAAATAATGGAATTTATTACATACAATAAATTTGAAACAATAATAATAAAAGCAATTTTCATAACTGTGTTTTCAAATATTAGATTCATAATATGTCTTTTTCACTTCCACGGATATTGGTTGAAATTTGTCGAAATTACAAACTTTGAAACTTGCAAGAAATTCATTTATGGGAATACAGAAAAATGAAGGATGTACAAACAGTACAAATAAATTATTTAGTTTAAAGTTTAAAATAAAATTTAGTAAATATTTATTGAAATTATACACACAAAGATAATGTATAAATAAATATAACTTAAGGTTATAAAATTGTATAAATATTAGCCATATTGATCAAAAAATATATGAACCGAATAATTCATACGATTCATATGGTTGACATCACAAAATATTCTGTATTAAAGAAAGGAAGAATTTCAGCGTGTTTTGCGCGGAGCATGTAGCAGAAAGGTTACAAAACTCATGCATCTATTGGTATTGATAATGAGCACCTTAAAGCCGTTTTATCGAAATGCGCTTTAGATTCCCTTAAAATTTAAAGTTAATATGACCATTGAGATATAGTTTGTCTCTCCACTGTTCCTTTCAATTAAATAATACTTCACAGTTTGTACATATATATAATTTTCTATTCCTCAATGAATCATTCAAAGTGTACTGGAATAATCCCTTTCTTCTAATTTGACCTGTGTTATATTGTGTGATTAATTTTCATAACTTTTGCAATTACTTTTTTATTTGCTTCGGAAAAATTAAAAACTTTTACATTTAATTTTTTTTTCTTGAAGACATTTATATTTTGTTAAATACATCTATTTCATTTTTGTTTAAGGTGTTTGTCTTAATAATAATATTATTCATATATTCATATATTTTGCGTTCGTTTGAATATTGCGATGTCTTCATTGTCTGTGAAGCCTACGCTATCTAAAAATCTTAATTATTTTTGATTGTGTAAATTCAGCAAATTTTGGCAAATCTTAGAAATGAAGCTTTAAAGCAAAAATTACGTATTTGTTCCTAACTGCTGATCAAATAATAATGTATTTATACAGTACGCGGAATGAGCATGCAGCTATCTCACTTAGCAAGTTCGTTAGCGCTCCCCTTTACAGTCGAACAAGGTCCTCTTTGGACAGCTGGAATCGTGAGAAGAGTAAGCAACATTTCTGTTTTTCATGAAATGTGACCTTTTAAGGTCCACTTTTTCTGAGAACCAAGAACACCCCTGCATGAAATATCCAGTTTTACAAGTGTCACTTCCTGCCCTGGTTGAAGTGTTTAGCGATAAGTAGCTAAATTTATTTCATTCGACTATCGAACCAAAATAAAGGATTGTGTCCCATGGATTTGGAAGACCAATTCACATATATATATATATATATATATATATATATATATATATATATATATATATATATGGAGCATCATTTTATCTCATAGGTGAAGAATTCCTCCACTCCGAGAACCCTACTTTTTTAAAAACAGGTGTAAAATATTTTGTCACAGGTCTTCTTTAGTTTTTAGTTTATTTTTTATTAACGTCGCACTAGAAGCAACACGAGGGCTGTTGGCGAAGCACCTCTAAATTTTGATCCTCGGTCAATTTACGAGGACGACCCCCTCTCCTAACTTCCACACCACTCCAAAAGGAAGACTTTGGTTCCCGGCAGATTTAATGTGCATCAGCCCCGGCCACACGGTGGGTCTTTAATGGCCAAAGCTCGAACCCGCGACTAAACGAAAACCGCCGGCCACGAATCCGAAACCATGACCATTAGGCTACCTCGGCCACTGTCATAGGTGGTCAATAATTAGTATGCAGTTGGAGATTACTTAGATTAAACAATTAATAATTGTACTATATTCTTTTTATTCATTCTAAACTTAAGCTATTTTATTTTCACTAACCTAATGTTTTCTCTCATTTCACTTAATTTTCTGTTTTTAAGCAAGCTTAGAAATACCAAATAAAAAATTCTAGAGCGTTTTATTTTGCTCTTAACTAATAAAAATGGAGAATCTAAGCAAAGACAAATAATTGGCCAAAATATTATTAAGATATACCAGATGTTGCTATGATTTTTTTTTCATGATGTGATATTTTTGTAATGATAAAAATGGATGGAAATCTCAGGACATGAGTTCTGGTGAATATGGTGGATTCGATTGAAGTCCCAACCGATCTCTAACAGCTTTTGTCTCAAGTTTTAAAAGACACATCAGGGCATGTTTTGCTTTGATGAGATACGACTCCTGATTTGCTATTTCTGAACATTTTTGTTCAATAGCTGACCTTCTTTTGTCTAATTCTTAGCAAAATACTTCTGAATTTATCGTCACCTTGTTAGATGATTGATTATAATGCAGGTTTCCTTTTGAATCCCAACAGATAGAGAGCATGACCTTCTTTGAATAAAAACCGGCTTTAGGGATAGCGAAAAGTGGTTCATTCGACTTTTACTAATATTTTTTTCCATTTTTTTGTTCCTAGTTACTACTTGCTCCAGCACTGGTGTCTTCTCGTTGCGTCAAATTGCAAGTTGTAAATGGAAATTTGATGAGAAGAATTTCTGTTATATCGCAGTGTAATCTATATATTAATTACCTACACTTATCTATATATGTAGTTCTATGAATAATTCGTGAAAGAAATTGAATAAACATAAAGTTTCAATAGTAAAATGATAAAGAAGAATCCAGAACATTTCAGTAGTCAACTCAATATTTCAGAGTCTAACATTTCTGGGTAAATTATGCATTTTTGATCTATAATAAAAGAAACAAAACTGTCTGTTCTTTACTGCAACTCTAAAAATTAAAGAATTTTATTTATTTTCCATTAGACAACTGAGTATTGAAATTATTTCCTCAACACGACAAAATCCTGTTTTAGTCCTAGCCCCGGTAATGGAAAACAAAACAGTCTGTTTAACTGAGCCAAAATTAAGTAGTAGGGTTACTAATATTTATATGCTGTTAGAGTTACATTATTAGAAGAGTTAATGATTCAATTTAATGACTTTTGTATTCCATCACTAAAACAGGTTCCTGCCCACCAACATTAATAATTATGTCAGTAGAAGATTACGATAATCTTTTCTAACAAGTGATATTAAGCTACCGAGTTAAACTACAGATACTTTAAAAAAATGCATGGGTTTGATATCTTTAAGCCTATAAATAGTCTTTAGCTTATATTTTCGAATACTATAAGATAAGTTCATATTATGCAATTTAGAATGGATCCTTGCTTCATACATATTATCTTGATTACATGTAAGTGTTCATTTACATGTAGTTTTTAAGAAACCAATTACTTGCAAAATTGTAGTAACTTCTATATCTTAAATATATAACAATATATGTTAAGTATATCAATAAATTTTCCTTCAGTTCTCTGAATTATTGATATTTTTATTCCCCGTCGTTCATGTAATTCTTTAAAACAGGAAGGAGATTAATTTTTTTAGATAATATTTTTTGTTTGATATCGGAAGCACTCTTTCATTTATCTCATATAACATATTCATTAATATCTGCTATATCACTTTTATTCAAAATCTCATTTTTATGAAATAATTAATCCTACATTTTTCAATGAATCATATCTTAAATTTGACTACAGTCCAAAAGAGAATACTTAAAAAGAAATAAATTGCAATTCATAAATTCTTTAGACAGTTTTCAAAGCAGTTTTATGCATCTATCATTGTTACGTAAAGAGTTGTTGGAGTGAATTACGTTTGAAATTTGTGATTCCTTGTTTTATCATTTTTATAGTCACGTATATACCATCACTTTTCCGAGACATCACTGATTGATTGACTAATCATAAGTCTTTTCCCTCTTCTTTGTAAAATATGATATGATGTTGAAGTTAAGAAAGTGTAGTACTGGACCATGTTTTCTTATCATTTAATTATAAAATTTTAAATTATGTCGAACAAAATTGTCGAATGCCTACAACTACTACAAATAAATACAAACGACGTGTCTTATCTTAATAAAACGCGTAAATATCTCAGATTTAATCTTATTACCTTCGTTCCAATGTTTATAAATCACATCTCATATGAATGGTATTATTACTATTATTATTTAAAGCACAAATAGAATTATTTTTAATAGACAAATAAAAACTATTCTTATTCATGCAATCGGATTATTTTTATGCGTGATTATTTTCATTTCGATTTGTTCAAGTTTGGATTATTTTATGTAAGAGATATATTATTTTCAGGATCTAGATGCCAGTAAGATTATCTGTAAGATCAGCTACTTTGTATAGGAGAAATTTCAAGAATGATAAGATTTTTTTTCCTCTACAAGTAATTTACGAAACAAAAATAAAGTCGACAAATATCAACATTAACAAAATGCTTATACGATATAGAAAAAAATTCAAAGTTGCTGAATGAATTTCAAAATAGCTTAAGATAAACAGAATGCCAGATATTTTTATCTACCTGAGTTTATACCACGTGGGTGATTAACAGATGTTTTTGTTGATTAAGTTGATAATGGTAAAGGAACAACCACAAAAAGGCACAGCACAAAGGGAAACACCAATCCCGACAACTTTCTGTTTATCTTTCGTTTTTTTATTTTTTTCACTCAATTGATATTAACGTTTTATTAACTCAAAATACACTCATCCCTTCGTTTAGTAATCATGGATCATCAGTACATCTTACAGTTGAACTTATTACAAAATTTTTATAATAATATTATTATCATACATATGTAAGCATTTGAAGATGTTTTGTGCGTTACACAAATTCTACACCATTGATCGTATCTTTTAAAATTTTTCAGATTCTTTGTTGAAGTATGGTAGTATCCTAGCCAGAACCCTTTTTAAATTCAAGAAAAAATTTTCTACTGAATAATAAGCGTTTTATTTGTATAGTACTTTGCGACCATTTTTTCCAATGATGTGTCGCAAAATAATGATATTTACATCTTGTGAGATATTCGAATGTCTTAAAGAAAAAAATAATGTATTTCAAGTGTGTTTATAAATTAACCGATTATTTAAATATCGCGCTTAAAAACTTAAATTTCAAGTTTTTTTTATAATTTTTTTAAATCTTTCCATCGGGAATATATCGATCAAAAAATATTCTTACAGTATACGGAATGAAAATGGGGTCCTCTCTTGAAATAAGAGGGAAGAGAATTAGGATTTATTTGTTCATATACATAATTTCAATTGCTTCACAGTTAGTAAAATAGATATTTTTCACTTTTTCCAACTCCTCGTTCTCTCAGGTTTCTGTTTCACTATGCTTAGCTGTGCATTATATTACGTCACGTGATATCATTATTTTTCTATAATTCCGTTAATTTTTTATTCTACATATATATGTTTCGAGATCGCTTAATTTATTCATTTGCATAATCCCTTTTAATAAAAAGCTAAAATTCTTTAATAATTTTTTTGTTGAATTATGTATTATATATTCACCCGTTCAAAGATCAGGTAACCAAATTGTAAACTGTGTATTTAAGAATGTTACTTGTGTGTCATCTTCACAAAATCTTAGCAATAGAAAGGATATCCTTATGGGACTTTGCAATTGTACATAAAACCTGTTGAAACTTAACAGAGTAGATGAGAATGAAGACGATTTAGATAATAGAGGGCGCTAAGCGTCAAGCGAGACTCTTTCTAAATCCAATAGATATGGTGCCGTCTTCCTTGAAGAATGGCGTCCAAGAGACACAGTACGACATCCTCTTCGAAAATAGTTTTGAATTGAAATTTAATAGCGAAAATATACTACGCTCTATGTGGATTATTTTGTGGCATCATAGAAATAAACGGAATGAATGATGTCAAACTGACTGTTCTATGAATTTTCTTATTTGGAATTTGGATTTAATCAAGAAGCAATTGGATTACAGTCTTTGATACTATACACCCATAAAATAAATAATTCAATCAAGAACTAATTTAGGATAGCCACCTATCTGACAAGTAATGAAATTTTCTGATTTCTGAATTGCGAATTCTAGTTATATGTATGTTTCCATCAAGTTTAATAATTTTTGTGCTGCTTTCTGAATAGCTGTACGTGTTTCCAGTAAATGAAAGTCATAAAGAGATGTGCGTTAATTGCAGTACTTATTACTCATGAATCAGGAATATTGTAACATAAAGAATTAATATTACAAAATTATTCTGAATGGATTGGAAATAATACCAGTCAGTTCGAGGAATTGTTCCTTTGCAGAATTTCCAAAACCTGTCTTATAGTTGTATTCATAGAGCATGCCAAAAAGATGAAAATCCAGGAATAAAAAATAAAACTCAAATAAAGAATGAAATCACAAAAAAATTTCAAATATCTGTAATAATGAATGTGGAGTGAAATTTCAGGCATCAACCTCTTCATTCGATCACGTTTCAAAATTTTGAGGAGTATTAGCTTTCGTTAACGAAATTTGGTGTTGTGCCCAAACCTGAACCCGGAAGTGCTCAATATGCACAGAAACAAACATCCCCGTCTCAAAAGTAATTATAAAGCGTTAAATTGACATTGCTAATTATGTTTTCAAAGTTTGGAAAAGTGACAAAAAGTGGAAATTATTCAGGCAACATAGGAGATAAATCTTAACATTTATAAATTGATGACCTCTTGGAACAAAATAAGGGGAATGTATTGTTTTAAAGAAAGAACTGTTTGATTAGAAAATAATTATTTGGTTAATTTTGATAATCTGTATTGATATTTCTCTTTCCTTTTATTGACTAGATTGCAAAAGATTTGTTGTTATTTTACTTCATTTATGGAACATAGGGATCCATGTAATATATACTAATACATCTAATTAGTGAAAATAAAGTTTAAGTTCTTAGATTTAATAATGTCAAAGGGAAAATATAAACTTAAGATCTATGTAATTATGATGCCATTCAATATAAATAAGTAAATATTTCAAAAGAATTTCACTACTTTTTCTAACTATAATTTAGGAGAAGTATATATTCATTTTTAATTTTATAAATTCTTTGTAATGTATACTTAATTATATTAAATGTTAAATTCAGCTACATCTTCCACAATTTAACTATTTTCAACTTGTAGAAATGAACAATAGATAAAATTATTCTTAAGTTTCCCACCAATTTGTTAAAATAATATTTGCTTCCCCTCAAACGTAAAGCTTAAATGTCGTCAAAATTATTTAATTCCAATGAAATAATTATGAAGGTATTTTTAAAATATCTTACGATTACTTCGTGTGTGACATTTACTTGTATTTTATACGTTTTGAGTTTGTTGTCTTAAATTCTACTTAACTTCTTCTCTTTAAATTTTTACAGCTTTAGTAGTGAAATGTTCTGATGAAAAAGCGCATATAAATTATATGCACTATTAATTACCTGATCTCAGAAAATGACTTATAATATGTACCACATAATGAATTTGCTGTTTAAAACAATAAAAATGTAATTATTTCTATTTCCTTAATATTTTCAAGTAAAACAGAGATATTATGAGTGTAGGAGTTCCAATCACGAAACTGTTTAACTACTAATTAGATTGTTGAAAAAGTTTAACAATTCATTAATCATATTCTATTTTGATATTTTAAAGCCAAATCTACGTAATTTTCTATTTTGAAGTTTTTACTTCTAGACATGTTTTCTATCGTTATTTTTTTATTTTTTTGTACATATTTAACCTATAAAAATAGTAGAAACAATTTTGAAACTTTTAGGTCTTCCTTGTGCGTTTTCTACTAAATTATAAAATTCAACTGATGTAGTGATATTTTTACTATGACTTAGAAATCGTATTTATTTTCCGAATTAATTGCTTTATATATAAATATACCATTTCAGAGTTGTTTAAATAGTGATCCACGGGCCACATGTAGTCCGCTAAGAGTTTTTTGTGGCCCACCAAGAAAGTCAGAAAACTTCGCCTCTAACTGGAACTTCGTTCCAGTGTGTAAAATAATTCAATGCAAACTGTATCTATAGTTAAGGCAAGTCGGAGAATGGCGTTACTATCTTCTTTTAATAAGAAAACAGAAAGATCCTAAAAGTGTTTGAGCTAAGATGAATTATCATCTGTACAGTTCCAAGGACAAGGTCACAAGAAAATTTCAGGACTTAGGAAAATTGAGCTTAGTTTCAGTTCGCTCTCTTGTCTCATCCCTACTGATATTGGCACAACACCGGAGAATTTGAAGCTTTAACTTATCGACAAGCAGTCAGATCGCGTGAATGGAATGTTTAAATTCTGTGACATTAGTTGAATTTTACGCAATTTTGTCTGATGAAAAAATTCCATGCTTGAAAACATTCCCTTAAAAGAAGTTCTCTATATTTGGCTACACATATATTTGTGAGCAAAATTGTTATTGCTTGAAAACCAACAAGAGAAAACATAGATGTTTTTTGATGGATATTAACTTGCAGGCTGTGATGAGATTCTCATACCCTATTTCAAAAAAAAAAAGCTAGAAAAGTATGATTTGGTAAATTTGTCTCATTAAAATTATTTGGAAATAAAATGGATTTATATCGACAGCTGATATGAAATTATCAAAAATAATAAATTGAATAATACGGCCACTACTTTAATTAATAACTATTTATTGCTTTGTATGGTTCAATTTATATCCTTATCTGAAATGCAAAGTTAAATAATAAAATTAATGACTTTAAAAGATGTGACCCGTCGCTGCCTCGGCATTCAAAAATTGCCCTCGAGATAAAACAATTGATCATTCCTTTCCTATATCACCCCTTTCTACAGATAATTATAACTTGATAAGAAGTATAATTTTAGAAACGTCTTAGAACTCTTAAATTTCACTTGTTATGATATGCACTAACTCGTTACCACAAAATAATCAATAATATTTAAAAAAAAATCTAGGTAGTTTTAAATTTCTGAAAACTTTTAAACGAAGTTTAGGTAATTTTCAATGATTTTCTTTGTCAACCAGAGAACGTAGTTGCTTAAGCTTTAAGATTACATCTTAAAATGATTTCAGGTACATTTGTGTTTCGTTGAATAAGTCTATTCTTTTAATTTAAATATCTATCTGCCGTCTTTAAAAACGGCAATGGGTTGTCGTTGGTATGCGTATCTCTCATCATTATAATTCATGGCACACCCCTCGCAAATCTTAAAGCAGTTCGCATTATTTAGTTAAGTCACGTTGTGTAAGAAAAGACTAACATAAATCCCGATAATCCGATTGCTAAAAGTAAAAGAAAAATAATGACGAGAAAAGAAAAATAATGATGAGGTTTTGAATTCTTTATCTATATGCGTACTATCTTCAATGTAAATAGTGTAAGTTATATACTTTGCCTTCATGAGTTAAATATAGAAATCAAGATTCAAAATGTAATGACATTTTGATAATTGTGCCAATAATAATTGTTTGTAATAATTGTTTGTAATCAAAAAGAGAGGTAATGTACCTGGTGCTGTAAGCATTCGTACATTCGATTAGAAGAAATTCATAATATGAAGGAAAATTGTGAAATAGTACGATGGTTTTTTTTAATTTTTATCTGATACATATATATTTCTTTTGCTTTGAAAAAATGTCAATTTACATCCTCATAAGCGCTTTATTACATACAAACTTCACTTTTATGACCCATTTTGACATCTAGAGTTTCTCGTATTATCCCACGATGTCCTTCGCCAATAGCAATTGTGATGTTTACAAAGGCGAGTTTAAGAAGCAATCAATCAATCAATGAACGTTCATACGATTGATTTGGAATATTTTCTCATCTACTGGAAGTAATTTCCATTAAAGTTTGGATTCAGGATTTTAAGATTAAAGGAATCTAAACATGTAAATATTTTTCTATGTTAAAATTTATTTTTGTCGGAATTGTATATATTTATTAATAATTTAAATAGCATTTATACTTCATTTTTTATTTTATTGCATTTTTAGGTTGAAGAAATGCTTTATTTATCATTTGGTGAAAATGTTTCGTAAGATTCAGAGAATAAAAATGTTTATAGTCAAAAGCTTGAGTAGTATCTATAACCTTATAAAATGAATTTTTAAATCCCTTTTTTTCCTGATTTTTGAACGTAATTTTACGAAATTCATTATGCAAGATTCCTTTAAAATAAAATATGATATACGGTGATAAATTGTCATTTATATTTAGATGATTCAATTTTGGAAATTAATTAACTATGCTCCAAATCAGCTAATTTATTAATCCATAATTAACATCAACATTATACAGCTGTGATGAGAATTAAATTTTTATTAAGGATGACATTTATTAATAAGTGTTCTAGAAACGAATTACATGCAGGTCTGTCCACGTACGAAGCGATTGTTGTTGGCTAAATAATTATAGTATTACTCAGAGTCTTTCTAGCCTTGACTCGGTTTGCACAGACATGAAGCTTTCAAATATTTTACCTTCATTGAATATAAAAACATAATTAAAGCATTTAATTGTTTTCAGATGGTTCTATTCTAATACTGCAGCCTAGCGACGGAAGCTGTCGGCACGAAATTTTGAAGCATTTAGCTTTATAGAGACCTAATTCCCGATAGTAAAAGAGTGTAAAGATAGAACTTGTTTGGTTTTTTCACTTTCCTAAAATTTTGGAGTCCTTACTTACTGTAGTTGTCTGCTTCAGTTAATTGATTTTTTTTCTATTTAGTACTATGGTTACCTACCGCCTTATCTCCATTTTCTAGTTACTATGTGGTTATGATGTGTTTGGGCAGAGCTTAACCTAAATGTTGAGGTATAAGCACTGCCTGACCAAACCCGTGACTAGCTACTGTGAATCGGATAAAGGTTGGCTTTTCAGTGAAAGTTGAATATATATAACTATATAAAGAGAGAGAGAGAGAGCATATATATATATATATATATATGCGTGTACGTGTGTGTGTGTGAGGTATGGCTATTAAATAACGAGACAGACGCTGTAAAACATTTTATTTTGATGTCATACATATTTATTTATCATCACCTTCAATGTACACGCCTCCTCTATCACTGTAACACTCAATACAAATCTTCCAGTGTTTGAAACACTACTGAGTGTCTTTTGTTTGCTCTTTCAAGACCGTTTCTTCATTTGTCTTTCACAGCTTTTCTTTCAGAGACTAACGCTGCTACAGAAATATACATGAGCTAAACGGCAACAACCGAATCTCTATTTAGCGTGAAGCTTCCCTTTCACATGTAGTGCCTCTTTTTTCTGTAAACAGATCCGTAAAGCCATAGTCATCGTAAACATTAGAGATAATTTTTGTTTCGTAGAAAAAATGGCAAGTGCAACAGTAGAGCATATGATTGTAGTGAAATTTTAAGCAACTTGGAAAAATATCTACTGAAACATATTTATTGAAAGAAGTGTATGGCACAAAATGAATGTTTATCGCACGCCCGTGTTTGGGAGTGGTTTAAGCGTTTTCAAGATGTCCGAGAAGTCGTTAAGGGTGATTTCCGCCCGGGTCGCTCTGCCACCTCCAAAGGGATCACAATATCGAAGATATCGATAATCATGTTCGTAGATATCGATTCATGTTACATTATTAAACCTAGAAAAATACACATTATTTGCACGAAATATGTTTTTCTCAGCATCAATTAATTGAATCCACGAATTATTACAATATTCTAGGAAATAAAATAGAAAAATAACACATAATATTTGCAAATGATACTACGAAGGGTATTCCGATAGTAAGTTTCATCATTTTTTTGAAAGAGCACATGTTACACCACCTGATAAAACAACCACCATTAGAATCTACACCCATTGTTGGTTCAACGACGAAATCAGTATTTATAGAGGATAAATGATGCATGGTGAATGCGAAGAATGAAATAGGGTAGCAGCAAACCAGGGACCCGAGACAAGACTGAGAACTTGGTCGGCTATAGAAGAGTGTACTGTCATCCAGAATGAATGGGTATACTAGTCATATATAAATGCCTAAAGACTGTAAATGATGAACTGGTCATGTTTAATAAATTGTTTGCACACTGGTGTTGCATGATCATTTAAGGACGACATAGAGTGAAGAACGAAGATCGAAAAGAGCGTCTTTCCACTCCCATGAATGAAAACTTTAATAGAGAATAGGACATGATGTCACTGGATAGGCACATAACGGTATTAAACGTGGCATTTACAATGCGTATTAGTCATTCTCAGTTTCATCCAAAATAATGCTGATGTGCAACAGGCTATGTGATAATTTCTTGCTCTTCCTTGACACAAATCGCAGCTAAAATTTAATTTTGAACACCTATCAGAGGAAGAGTTCAACATCTGAGATTTTACTTTACCCAAACATGCATTCTATGCTACAATGTAATCCCTTATTCAACATATATTATATTACTTGCGATATTATCATTATTTGTTTGAGTTATTTAAATCATTAATTCCTGACTTCCCATCTGTTTTAAGGGTTTTGAATACAACAACCTTGAGTCGGGATTTCGAAATATTATAAAAGGATGATTTCTTTTATCAACCATCCAAGCGGTTATTGTTTTACTCAACATCAAAATGTTCATCTGAGCTCCTTTTAGCATAAAACGTTTTCCGAATTATTTTTCTGATGAAGGAATAAAATAATGATTGAGTGAATGATTGGAAGAGTAAACGAATGAATGAGTGAGTAAATGAATGAAGAAGTGAGTAATGAGTTGGATAATGAATGAGTTAGTGAATGAATGAACCAATCAATCAATCGATCAATAAAAGATACATTCCATTGCCATGCTAATGTTTGCTTTAATTATAGTACTTAATTGAATGATTAAAAAAGTTAGCACCTTTGGTGGCTAAATTTGTTCTTTACAAAACTTTATCTTTAACTATTTTTTCTAGCCGTAATTGCTATTTTTAAGAAATATTATTTCTAATCCATTCGAAATAGTTTTAAGGGATCAGGTCACCAATATGTTTTGGACACGCAACAGACTTCCAATCGGAAGGTAATTAAACTTTCCATAAGAAGACTGAATACACGTTTCAACAATATCATTAATAATTTTATTAAAAAATTAAAAATATATTTAAACAAGGAAAACACAATCTATCAAACTGATCAGCTAACCCAAGAAGAAAGAAGGTAATGGAGAAGAGGACCAGGCAACATCCTCGAGATTCATCTTTTTCCCTGCTTGCTTTTTAGTGCTACCTTAAATAGCGGTAGTAGGAATTTCACCTTCAGCTTCTATCTACTGATTTGTTTTGCCAGAATAGACAGCTCATTCTCGCTGTGGTAGAGTGACTGCAAGCTTAAATCATGAGCCCTAACAATATTTAATTATAAGTAATTTTGTGATATTACTATTTTATGTTACGAATTCCATCTGATTTAAAACATCTAAGAAAAAGAAAATATTTATACGAAATTTATTTTTGGAAAACATAGTGATAGTGGTAAAATCTATAATGCAATTTTTGATTGTAATTTATCTTCAGAAGAAAACCC
The DNA here is from genome assembly GCA_019974015.1 of Nephila pilipes. Lineage (NCBI taxonomy): Eukaryota > Metazoa > Arthropoda > Arachnida > Araneae > Nephilidae > Nephila > Nephila pilipes. The sequence goes on from BMAW01048068.1 coordinate 60,223, forward strand.
ACATAGGAAGTTCAAAATGTGCCTATTGTGAATGACAAATGGTGTTACTTAGTAGAGCCGGTGTTGCCACAATGTGCCGCCTTCTGTTAAACAGATTTAAAGAACTTTACACTGATTTAGTAGTGAGTTTTGATCTAGCAGTCATTTCCCGCAGAATCAAAATTTTACCGATGCTTCCAAGAGTTGCTGCATTTTGCATCATATTATCACCTTCGATTACAGGCCTTGAGTAATCTTTATACAGCGGAGAAAAAAGCAAATGAAGGGTTGTTTCCAATAAATCAATTAGAAAGAAATTATGACAGTTTGATAGGACGAAATGTTACGAAGATGGGATTTGGGTATGTGACGATCCTTATACTTATAGACTTTTTAAGTAAATAAAAACGATCACTAAACAATTCTATAATGTATTATACCACTCTCATTTCCCATTACTTGTATCTTTGTCATCATTCCTAAAACGAATACATTTTAACCTCCCTTATAGCTTTTATTAATACTAGCTTTTATTAATACGACTTAATCCTTGTTGAATGCAACAAATAAATTAAAAAGTTCTCTAAAGGAATTTGTAAGCTTCATCGTTCCATCAAAATATAAGAATGAAATTTTATTTAAATTAATATGAAATAGGATTATTTAAAACATAATGCTTAAAGCATTGTCTTAATAACGGTCCTTTCCTCTCTCTGTGGTAATGATATCTTAATTCAATGGAATATTATATTTCATGTTACACTTAAGAATAATCGAAATCTTGAAACGAGATTTAGGGTAATATTTCAACATATCAATTCATGATGAAGCTGTTATTCATCTCCGTTTCCAGCATGTTGATTCTTTTTTCATTAAATGTCCGCCAAAAGACATTGCAAAGTTTGAAATTTAATCATACGATTGATTTCGTAATGCATTATTACTGAAACTACTGAAGTTCCGGTGCTAGATGGTAAGTCCCACTGAGTGCGAAACAAACATAATTTCTAAAGGATCAATTATTTAATTTATTACTCCAAATATAGGAAGCAGTTAGACTGTCATCGGAGAAATGTAGTTGATAGTAGAGGCTAACAGAAATTATTTAATTTTAAAGACAGTTGCAGCACTCAATATCCTTCTCTTCAGGTTAATTTATAGTTCATAGTTAAAATTCTTTTATACTTCAGGCCAAAAATTACTGGTAGTTTATATTAAATTAAATTGGTTCATATAATAATAGATTGATAATCTCTTTCTGTTTTTTTAAAATTATTAATTAGTTACAAAACAATATTTTTTTTTTAAAAAAAAAAAACACTTTTTGAACTGATGGTTGTTTTTAATTCCAACGTGCAGTTTCAGTGATATTTAAATGCAACTTTTTCTAAAGGTCTGTTTCATATTTACCAAGTAAAATCTTTATCTACAAGAAAAAATCACCTGAAAGATTTTTTTACGATATTCTTAAAATATATTTGAGTTTGGTACACTTCTGGCATTCACTAATATAAATATAATTAAACATTCGCTTAAAAATGATTTAACTTCATATTGATAATTTTCTTTCAATGTGTCATTGTTTCTTTTGGTTTTTTTAAAAAAATTAACACTTTTTCTCGGTCAAAGAAAATTTTTTTTTCAAACAGTTATGACTTATTTTTACTTAAACATATATTTCTGGTGGATTTCAATGTCCTTGAAAATTATCCTTCAAAAAACCAATACATATTTATAAATGTAGATAACTACTAGAAGAATGCTTCGTAAGAATTCTTTTGAATACTTTTAAGAAATTGAGTTTAATGCATTCAGTACATTGGAAAATAAAGACATTATTTATTAATACAACACAAAACTTTAGGAGCCTGATTCAAAAAGTACCAGTTTTTGAAAACAGATGGCATTGTTAGAGCACATTGGTGCTGTTACTGTCTTCTGCTATATGTTAAACAGCTCCAAAGCAATAGTGACACCGATTCATCGGTTTTTTTTTTTTATTATTATTCAGGAACCATTTACGGTCAATTCAAAATTTTACTGGTGACTCTCGAGTAGGTGTGATAATTTTTCATCAAGCTGTCTCCATCCATTAGTCCTGCATTCATTATTAATTACCAGGTAAACACCGCGAGATATTTAAATTGCTTCTGGTCAATCTGCTCCAATGAAAGCGAATTTTGGTTTTCATTTACTATGTGACCAATAGTAAAATAAAAAAAAAATGTAATTCATATTTCCTTACAAATAAATTTGAATTAGATTATGTAAATAGTTTTAAATAAATTACTTCAAAATACAGATAAATCTTCTATAAATCTGGGGCTATACACAATAATACAAAATGCTAATACAAAAACGCAATGCATTACAGAAATTGTGTTATATAAAATTCCAATTTAATACAAAATGTAGAATTACAATTTATAATCAAATGTATATTTATTTTTAATATAAAGGTGAACGTAAAAAGGAATCGAAAAGTCATAGGAAATAGCGTACTATTTCCATAAACGCTTGCATAGGTTCAAACAAACCTCATGGGCAGTACAATTGTTACATTTTAATGAAATCAAAGTTAAATCGGAATCTAGAACGAAACATGTTATTTCCCATTTGTATATAGAACTCATCAATATCAAAGATAGCAAAGTAACATTTACGTCATCAACTAAATGTGAAAATTAAACGTACGCCACATCCTTAATTACTGCATTTGGCAGTACCATTCCTACAAGGGAAGATGATTAGTTTGATTGCAAATTACAGTTATCGTTCAAACTTGAAACAAATGCTCCGCATTCCAAATTTGTGATTTAGTATTATGGGTGTGATATTAGTCTTTCTGTTGATAAGAGATTTAAAATTAATTCAATTTAGAAAATGCTTCATTCTAATTAGAATTCATTTGGTATGGAAATTAAGGGCTAGTTAAGATTTATGAATAAGGTTATGAATATTACTAAAATGCAAGTAAATTAATAAGTGCAGAGGTCAATCCATTGCACTCACGAATTTGGGGGTCTTCCTTTGGTTTTCAATGATGTAATACAATTCGAGTTCGGCGAATAACTAACGCTTTTGTTTTATTTGTTGAAGAGTTCATGTTAGTTTCTATCTTTTTTGCATTGTTTCGTGGTAAAATTTATAACGATATTTTTTAAAATAATTTATACAAAAAATACCTATAATATTTTTAAAATGATATGCAACATTTTAATGCAATTACTTATATTTTAATAACATGAATTTTTGTGGTTAAGTAATGAAATTTTAATATCGCACGTTCATTTATTTTCTATCAAGCATTTGGGCCATAGTATTGAAGTCAATGTGTTATTGATCACGTTC
>BMAW01048073.1:0-11529 GCA_019974015.1 Nephila pilipes
GTTTTCTTAAAAAAAATTCTTGCACCAACTTAAGCCTTGATTTCATACACAGCACATGCACAAAGAATCTTAACTTTTAACTACTTCATTAAAAAAGGAAGACGATTCCATTGTTAAAAAGAGAACAGTTTTATATTTACACGAGAATCCAATAGAGATATACGTAATTAAAAAGTTTCAAATGTTTTGTCTCTTGAAGGTTTTTTTTTTTATTATTTGGAGAAAATCTAGTTAAATTTCAAAAAACAGACAACTTGTTTATTTTTTTTTTTTTTTTATCTTTCTTTAAATGTGTTGTACTGTGAAAAAAATTGTGCAGGTTAATTAAGGTACATCATAAACTTTACAGCCTCTTCGATAATCTGAATTCCAAAGACATTTTATTAACTTTTTGAATTCTAAGAACAAATGTTTTGCAGAAAAATTCTTCAAAGCGTGATGTGAATGTTTTATTAATTAAATGGTTTCGACGAAACAGTTGTTTCTAAGGGCGTGCATTTTACAAAAATAAAGGGAAATTTATCTTTTTTAAATATTTATATACTTATAAAAATCAAAGAACGTGATGAAATCTATATTTTTAATGTAAATTTAAGATATATAATGTAAATAATACCTTATTAACATGGATGTCTCTAAAAAGTCAGAGCGAATAATTAAGCTTTGATAATTTCTCATTTTACAAAATTTGTGGGAATAAGCAACATTCTAATATTCGTTACACTCATTAAAGGGATTCCACATTGCTGGTTTCTTGTTAGTAAAAAAAAAGCCTTTCTTTAAAATATTTTAAATACTCTGTAAAATAATTTCATAAGTCATTGTGAAGAAATCTATTTTGTGTGTGTGTGCATGCGTGCGTACGTGTGTGTAGAAGATGTGAACTTTTAACGATAATTATGTTGTGTTCGTGTGAATGTTTTGTTAAATTTGTTTAAATGTTAATGTTAAATGGTTTAATTTAAAGTTGTAATTGTGTAAGCGTTTCGAGTTTTTGGGCATCCTAAATTAGATAACATAGAACTCCTACAAAACATCTGAAGCAGGATGAATAAGAATATGAAAAAATAAGTTTTTATTCTGATTAGAACTGTGATCTCATTTAATTTAATAGTGTGTCAATAATTGCATTAATGTGCGCTCTATTAGAATTTAAGAATTTGAGGTGAGTCTGAATTTTTTCTTATTTGCTAATATAAAGATGAAGAGATTGATGATATTAATGTGATGAGCGATGCACGAAAGAATTTGAAGGAAGAAAAAATGAAAATTTTGCATAAGTTTATGTTTGAAACAGATGGCGATACAAAATAAGGAAAGAGTCCGAAACTTCAATGGTTTCGAATTCATTATAAGTGACTCTAATTTTAAATCTAAATTAAAACAAAAACTATTAATGTTACTTTTTCATTAAATGCGTTTATTACTATTTGTAGTATTCTGAATATTGTATTCCTTGGAACAAAAATTTAAATAATCGAGCTAATATTAGCGTTTATAAATTATGTTAATTTGCTCTATCAATATATTCAAATTCGAATGGATCTGTATCAGAAATCAAAACGAAACTATAGACAAAACAAGGTTCACCGGTGCAGATCCATTACATTATTGAGTCAGCTAAACATTCAAAGGAGTGACTTTGTGTTGCAAATCCTAGCCCAAACATCTTTATCCCTTTCGCTACCGGAGGGAGAAAAAGAAGTGCTTCTCTGGACTCCCGGCTTTCTTACCACGGAGTGTCACGCTGTGCCCAGACGATTTTAGATACTAAGCATAATTCGTGAAAAAAATTCCTCTAAAATCGGCTATTTCTTAAAATATTTTGGTATTTACATATATTATTCAAAATGCATTAAACTTAATATATACCAAAGAAAAATGATTTAATCGAAATTGAATACTTTATACATGAAATTATATAAAAAATCATACTTTTTAGAAAATTAAAATATATTTACATATGTTACATAAATTTCATAGTGTGATGATGAACCATTATATGGAACATATAGGTATAAAAAATAAATCTTATTTTACTGTATGGTATATTTATAAGAAAAATTCTATGCATAGTCCAACGTCACATGTCTTACACATATATTTTGACGTTTCACGCAAGATTTTGAGCAAAGGACACATCTTTGTCCTTCCTCCCTTTTTTTTTTGCTTTAATATCTATGTACAGATTTGAATTATTTTGCTAATATTACTGTCTCATTAGTTCGCAAATCTCAGTCTCAGATAAATACTTTCTTTTCGTCATGACTGTCGCTGCAAATAAAAACCGACCGAATGAAACGAACAGCTGAAAGCATCTGCTACCAAAAGCGTACATCCATAAATTCACATTAACATCCATAAATTCACATTCGAATTTCTAAGAAGCAAGCAAGAAAGAAAAAAGTAAACCGAAAGCAAGTGCACTCTTTAAATCATGTCATTATAATTAAAGAGCACGTGCTTTTAACAATTACCCCCTCCTGCAAGCCAGAACTGAAATCCAAGCCCATATCACCAAGGTCAACGCTCCAAATTACCTATCTGTACAGATTTCGCGGTATTGTAACGCTATATAGTAACATTAAAAAAATCAAATAAAATGTTCTCATCAAGCATATCTCTATTGATACGCTGGGCCGTAGAAGACACTCACAGAGCGTATCGCCCGAGATACGTTGGACACAGGAGAGCCAACACGAGCGTATCGCCTGTAATACGCTGGGAGCGAACGGGTTTTCTGATATTGAAAGTATTATTTCTTCTTTTAATGGCGAGTTACATGAAAACATCTCTGTACGCCAAACAGTATAGCAATTTGAATTTGCTGCAAAAATGTTTAATTTATAAGACCTTCAAAAGTTAATTTTCGCTAAGCGATCACTTCGTGATAATACTTTATTATTTGTAAAATGGGAACCAAATATTAATTCATGGAAGAAACTAAAAGAAACTTTGATAGATGAATTTGAGGTTACTGCTAATTTAACCCAATTGCATGAAATATTAGGTGAGAGTAAAATGAAAGAATTTGAGTCCATGCAGGAATATTATTTTTTAATGACAGAGTTAGTAAACGAGAAAAATTGAAAATGTCGTATTAATGCAATATATTATTTGAAGAATCAATGATAAACATGAAAATAAATTAGCTTTATATGGTTACAAAGACTTACGCGAATTCAGAGAAAAACTGAAAATTTATGAAGTTATCAAAAATGATTTTATGAAAAGTAAACATAATTTTAGTAAAATAAAACAAAAATCTGCTAACTTTGTGAATCGTAAACATTTATGTAATTATATTATCAAAATATTAAATTTTGTTTTAATTATGGTGGTAAAGGTGATTTTTTTAAATTTTGTGTACATTAGAATAGGGGCTTAAAATTTTGATGTTAAAACTTTTAGTACTTTTGATGTCCAAAGAATAGATCTCAAAACTATAGCCACAAAGTGTCTGAGTTTTCGAAATTAAACGTAGAAACCAAATTAAAATTATTAGTTAACATCTCTCAATATTGTTAAACAAGCAAATCTTTTCAAAATGGTTCATTTCGGTAATTTAAATATTAACTCATTAATCGATACTGGAAGTGGAGCTACGTTAATTTCTAAAAATATCTTTGAAAAGTTAAATATCTGTGAACTGAATTAGTGTAATTCATAATTTTTTATTGGGATAGGAAGATTGTAAAATAAAGCTCTTAGGTGTATTTAAAGGAGAGACAAAATAGATAACTTTAAGTACGCTACCAGTATATGTGTTTTTGAAATCGATACTATGCCGCATTATGTTATAATTGGACTTGATGTAATTTTGCAGAGTGGAGCTATAATAAACGAAAATGGATTTCTGTAAAAAAAAATAAGTCTCCTTGTGAAACAATATTTTAACGACTTTACTCGAAAATTTTAATTTTGATGAAATTAATATATATATATATATATATATATATATATATATGACTAATATTTCAAAACAAAGTATGTGTTACTCTATTCTAAATTATGGACCAAATAAAATTAAATCAACTAATATGGAATTGAATATTTTAACTAAAACAGTGAACCAATATATCAACAATCTCGACGTTTACCTTTTATCGGAAAGTAAAATTGTTGATGCTCAAATAGCTGAATGGTTAGAACAGGATATAGTAGAACCTTCTTGGTGTTCTGGAATATTCCAGTCCAGTTGTTATTGTTAGGACGTGCGATCTGATAGCTCGGCAACATTTTTGCATCATGGCAACAAATGTTGCCGAGCTATCAGATCGTACCTCTTTTTTATTTGGCCGCACCATCCCATCTACCGGTACTCGTGTGGACCCCTTGGAAAGAGGTCACTAAATAGAGATCCAGTTCGTGGTGCCATCTAGTGTTGGAAGTCGTTTCAAAATGTAAATATCCTACATATATATATATAATTTATTAGTTATATATTGTTACAGTTTTTTCATAGGATTAGATAATTAATTTCTTTCTGCTTTTATTATAGTAGCATTCAAAACGTTCCAGTGTATTCCCGAATGACGTGCAATTGGTATTTTTTTTTTTTTTTTACATTTTGGTTTAGAATGTTTACTTTTTTTTATTCATTTTTGGTTTAGTCAATATTTATCTTATATTTAGATTTTATTTGTTTTTCTAATATGTTAGATGTTTTGGTATGAGTATTTTGGTTGCTTGCAATTAAATTGAAGAGATTTATTATGATTACCTCCTTTTCATCTACAATTGATTCTCTGATTTAAATTTGCTGATTATTGATTCGTTACCATAACTTTTGCAATGTTATTCTCTAGACTGTGATAGTTTGGTATAAACACACAATATTTCATTCTAACTATGGAATCGTATTAATTATATTATTTCTGTTATTCTAAATTTTGCGTTTCCTTTCTTTTTGATTTTTCTCAAAAAATTTATCAGTTCTTTAATTATGTAGACTTTTTTTTAGGCTTTAAATTTTTAATTGTTTATTTACTATGTAAAAAAATATTTTATCGGATTTTCAGAAATATTAATTCGTTTTTTACTTGTTTTTTTAAACATTTAGATTTTTTTAAATTATTTTAATTGTTTTAATTTTATGTTGGATAGATTGTTATATGTTGTGATGTGAGTTTAATTTGTGTTTTGTTATATATATATATATATATATATATATATATATATAAGTGTGTGTATGTATATATGTATATATATAATTATGAATAATTATCCGAATTCTTAAAAATATCCGAATATTTTTATGTTTTTTCAATACTTGATTTTATAATACTGATTTCCCTGATTGTAATAAACTCAAAGATAATTAAAATTGTAATTCAATGATTCGTATCCTGTCATGCTGTTCGTTTTCTTATTGTCTGATTTAGCATCTTTTTACCTTAGTTTAGGCGCTAAAATATTGAATAATAATTTAGGTACTCTCTCGATTTAGTTTCATTTCGAAATTCTACTACTTTTTGCTGCCGAACATAGTCGTTACATGCGAACATAGTCGAACATGGTCGTTTGCTGCCGAACATAGTCAAACGATTTTTAAAATCAGCTAAGTCTTGGGGTTAAGCCATATTTCGAACTTTTTATCAAGTTTCTCTTCAATTATGAAATAATGAATTATGATTTATTTCACCTAAATTTTAAGTACGACTTGAAAACAACACTCTACACCTTTTGCTATAATTACATAAAAATTCAGGTATACACCTGTTCTTTTTTTATCCCTCCTTCTTCAATAGAATTGATTAAATTATTTTTTTCTGATTTATGATAGTTGAAAAGTTTCTATGACAATTGCTTCCAAAACATAATTTAGATAAAAGGAATGAACCTATTTTCCAAACAATGATTTATTTCCCATTTATTTCATGTAGTTTGATATATTTTACTAAGAACTATCTCGTTTTTCTTTTACCAGAAAAATTTCTATAACTCATTTATCCGTACATGGGGAAAAAACTACTTTGCAACTTAATTTGTTTTGTTCGCTAAAGGCTGGACAAAGATTATCTTCAATATTAAAACTTCAATCTTTTCTTTTCATCTACAGCTCAGGGTATCCATTTCTTTCAAAATTGAAACGTACAATAGCATAAACATAGTTTGAATTTTTTAAGTGTTAGATTTGTTAAGAATAATCTACAAGCAAACTCAACTACAACTTATAATTAGTTATTCAATAATTAAATTATGAAAAACACTTCCTATGTCTTGAATAGAACACGTTCTTTTTAAAAGGATTAACATGAGAAAGACGCGCATTTTTAACTATCCACTCTCGTTTCTTCAATTGTTCTTTAAGTGGTTGTTATTTTTTTCAATTTAGGGAACAATTAGTTCTTTAACGTAATTTTTCATAAAACACAAACATGTTCTTAGTTGTCGTATGTTTGTTGACGTAAATAATGATCATAATAATTAACAGCAGCATTAAGTGAATGATTAATAAGGTGTTTTGAGAATTCAACAGAGAAACAGAATCATTAATTTTGTTGACAAGAAAATGTTTGAAACTATAATTATTAGTATTGTTTTTTTTAAATTGTGCCTTTTTATAGCGTCTCTTTTTCTTTCTTCTAAGATGAACAAATTAATCTTATTAAATTTTGCGTCAAAACAGTGCTTTAAAAATTTATAAATGATAAACTTAGAAAGAAAATACTATTCAAAATGTAATAATTTTAAATGTTTAAATCATTAATGCGTACAAATACCAAGGAGAGAAATCCAGTAAAAATTTTCACGTACTTATTCTAAATGTTAGATAATACAGATTTAATGAAATGTGATTTATTTTGTTCTCTCTCTTATTTTGAAGCTTAGATCTGTACAGGGTGGTGCTAAAACACTTAGATTTTTTTAGAAATTCAAAGCTCTGTCTTATGAGTCCCATTCTACTATTAAAGCATGTTGTTTTGTCATAAATTGAAGACATCGTTATATATATGTAAAAATAGCAGGAAAATAAAATAATAAAAAGAAAACAATAGGAAATAAAAGCAGAAGAAATTTCCAAGAAAACTGTGTTATTATTTTCTTTCATATTGAAAGAAATATTCTATTTGTCTGGCCTGCTCTGGACATTGTTCTTCAATATGCATTAATCTTTCAATTACTCAAATAATAATAGAAGAAAGATTCTTTCCCTTATAGCAGAGATCGGAGTAGCGTTTTCGGGAAGGGTCGAATTGTAAAATTTTTAGTCTCGGTGTGCAAGATAAGAAACTCTATATTCACATAACACTCATAGAACAAACAAAAAAAAAACAGTTGCAAATTGTTCCTCTTGAATCTAATAGTGTGGTTGTATGTCCAATGCATCACATAAATAATTCTACATTAAAACATTAATAATCAAAGTTGTAAATTTCTAAAGTCATAAAATTCTTATCAAATACAGTCAAATTTATCGAATACTAGTGTTACAACTGATTTGGTTCTGGTATTTTACTATTTTCGATATCATATGATACTTATTGATAATTTAGAGTCCGATTTTAAAAGTCGTTAAAATTATCACACTTGCTCACCAACTTGCACTGATACATCTCTTTAAAAACATTTCATGACGAATTTCCTCCCAATCACCCTCTTAGTACTCCTGGTACTAATACAAACAAACTATGAAATTTTCAGTGATATCTGTCGATTATTTTGAGTCTATAGGGTACACACATATAAGAAATGCCTTTAATTTATATAGATTAGCAACCGATACATACGGACAAAAGGCATTTTACAACACTTTATAAACGTGCTAAAAAATGGTAGCCCATTGTTTAACGCAGCAACTTTATAATAATCAAAGGGTTACTACTGTTAAACACGTTTATAATATGTTGTAAAAGTGCATTTTGTTCCTGTATGTAAATTACTAATACACATATTTATAACAGTACAAACTACATATTGTAATGAACCTGCGATGACCCTTCCCTGTAACGTTACTCATGTGAAGGAAAATAGATATTTTCAGAGATTTCTTCGGTCAGCCAAGGAAAGCTGACTCAATGTCGCTTTAACCTTGGGGATGATTTAGATGACCGTTTTCGGGACTTGGTGACTTTGGGAACATTACTAAGGCTTTAGAGAATGCGAAATATGTCTGAATTTTCCTTGTGACATCACACTTGTCCGTAACACCCACCCACTGGAGATATGCGAAACCGGAGTAGTCGGTTGGCATTGGTTGAGTGGATCAGTTGTGGAATTGTCAATTGTGTGGCCTAGACAATCTCCTGGAAAGTGGCCTGTATCTGCCGGGACATCCGGAAGTTGTCGGAGTCCATACGAATTATTATTGTAAAGGTTTGTACGTAATGAGAAGTAATTAGCTGGTGAGCTGAACGTCATTAAAAGTTATGTGATTGCTATTATAAGTATCGTTTTATATGTGTTTGTGTTCCTAATCTGTACAGGTGCTATGTTACCTGATTGTGCTAATAATATGTCCAAGTTTTGTTACTTGAGGGTCATCCTATTCCTTTATTTGTGAATAAAGTGTTATTTGCCATTGTCCTCCCTGTTGGACTGATTTCTCCAGTTACACCCGCATGAAATCCGGAGAATTTTCGGAACTATATTTACAATATGCTAAACAACAGTGTTCAATTTGTTACGGAAGAGTTTAGTGATTATTATAGATTAAATTCTAACATCAAAAAGCCCAAATACCATTCTTAAAATATAATGTAGGTAGTACGTTAAATGAAATTAAACATCAAGCAAGTTTGTGTGTTAGGGAAAAAAGAGTGATCATTAGAGATAGCTCAAATCAAAGTACACCCAACTCTTTTTTACACGGTAGATACGTTCCTCAGAAAACGGTACAAAAAACTTTTCGTGCAAAAATTACATGCTACGTATGGTAAATTTGAGAATATGCTCCCTAACCTTAAAAGATGAAAAAACTCTAAATATTTTCCCCAAATAACCATGTAAAAAATTTTACAATGAAATCTATATTACAAACTGAAAAAAAACAAAAACAACTTACTTTCATTGCCAAAATTTTTTTTTAATTAGTGTGCTGTGGAAATTCAATCTATTGGTACATACAAAATGTAAAAATTCAAATTGTAATTAGGAATAAAATTACTAACTAACAACTATTCATTGCTGCTTGTTAACAAGCTTATACAATTATTACGAACTGGATCAAAAATGCTATCATCAGTAAATGTGTCAGATTCGTTTAGTACAACTATCGGCTTTGATTCTAATGAAGAATTTCGTTCGTTATTAACGGCTTCTGTTGGAATTTTTGTTGTTGTTTTAAAGTCTGTTATTAGCGGCTGTTTTTTTTTTTTTTTTTTTTTTTTAGTTTCTCAAGTTGCTTATCTAATTCTTGATACCCTGCCACACAAAACTTAAGATTACATTGAAATTATAATGCACGCTGAATGCCAGGATCATGAGCAACAAAATGTTCCATACTTGAAGCAAATTTCAAGGCCTTGCGAGTTCAATCAGCGGTCAATAGCTGAACTTCATCTTCGACCTAGTCATTATCGACTTCTTTATTGTCATAAATTGTCTTAAATTCTATCAAATCTTCCTCATCAAAAAGGCTTCCTAACATCAATTCTTCCATGTCAATTGCATGTGGTTAAAACCTTCGACAATTGCATTTGATAGAGTTAAAGTTTTAGAACACACATTTGATTTTTGAACTACGAAACTACCACTTTTGACGCATACTGCAAATTTTTTTTCCCAACAAGCTTTAAAGGTCGATTGGCACGATTGTGTGTCAAAAGCAGCATGTGTAATACAATCCATAATCGTAAGCTTTCTCCATGCTTCCACAACAGTCAACTTTCTTTCCTCTACTAAGTCTAAAATATATTTAAGGGGACACGGTACCATTGAACCATTTTTTTTATTAATGCATTTAAAAATTTAGTGTTAGAAAGCAATGAAGTGTTTCTATTCAAGAAAATGATTTTATGTGAAAATTTGAATGCATTGTTAAAACAATTTTAAAAATTTAATTTTTTTTAAAAAATTTGAAAAATTTTGAAACCTTTTTTATTTATTAATCTTTAATCTTTTCTCTTTTATTTATTAATTTTTTTTTACTATGAAAATTTTTTGTAATATTCTCAATGATATTTTAAGCAAATTTAGAGATCGATTTTGTAATAACTTATTAAGTTTTGGAGAAAAAAATAAAATGTTGTTTGGCATGCTAAAATTCAGAAAAAACACACATATCTCTTACATTATTATTTTTTTTTTTAAAAAAAAGTATGCATTTCTTTGCAAAATGGATTTCTATCTTGTTGCATGTATTATATATAACACATAGGAAAAAATGGAAGCGGTTGATTAATAATATTTGTGGGAGGAGTAGCATTTTAAATACAATGATGTATCGAAAAAACACAAACTGAGAAAAATTCTTTTAAAGTTTATAGCTCTGAAAAAATAAATATTATATGCTTCACTTAACTTAAAATACCCTCTTATATCACAAGCTATATGTTTTCATGGAAATGATAGCAATTTCACAAATTTTCATTAGATATTTTAATAACTGATATATTTTTCAAGGCATTAATTACAATTGACGAACATGAAAAATGAAGGAAAGTGTAAAATATTAATAAATACAACCATTTTTAAAATTTTGTACTTCATATATAACCGATATTATATTTATATGAAAATATATAATGAATAAAAACATAAATTATGAAAAAAAAATATTAATTGCCTTAGTTTAAATATTATACATGCACATTTTATAATGAAAAAAATTATGATACAGATTTACTTTATTATTTGCACCTCAAAAGTATCCTGGTCTATATGTAACACCTTCCTTTTTTCATCATTAATGCTTCTCTTTTTAAAACTGCTTTCTTTACCAGTTTACGTACACTTTGATATTTTGTATTTTTAAGTCTCATTGTAAATAATTTTTTTCGCGATTCCACTATTACACCAAGATCATGCGTGCATTTTCCAAAAGGTAATTCACATAGCTTTTTGTGTTTTCTTGACACTTCGTCTTTTTATTATGGCCTTCTGATAATAAGAAGTTAATTTCTTTATGGTAGTTTCTTTCAAAGTTCCATAACCTTTCCCACCTTATGAGATGCCTCCAGCTCTCGATTCCTTCACAGCATTCCATAAAGCAGTACCTAACCTTTTATTAATATGATTTATGCATTCCGCTTTTTTTATTTCGACATTATCCCCATAGATATTTCTTTCAGATAAGTAATTGAAAGTTTTACAATCTCCATCAGATAATAATGTAGAATATCTAAATCCTAATGATTGCGATATTTCCCATAGTTTCAATGCTTCCTCCATTTTTATAGAAACGATGATCCGGTGTGATTGATATCACACTAATTCTTACACCCTTCACTCAACATATCATATTCTGCACTTGATTTTCCTTTCTTTTTGCTATGGAACAATGTCGACATACTTTGTACATAACTTCAAAGTCAATGATCTAGCCAGTAAGTAAATCGATTAAACAACCAATGCCAATTAAAGATG
>BMAW01048093.1:0-40438 GCA_019974015.1 Nephila pilipes
AACCATTGAGGACTGATTAAGGGTTGGGTTCAATGGTACCAACCTTCCCTTTGCGACCTGGTAGGTTGAATTAGGAAATCCAAAAGAGTTCATGATTAAAGATGCAAAACAATTCACATAAATTTGTGTAAACGAATTCTTTGTAGGCTGAATTGGGAACTAAATTACAAAAGAGTTCAAAGATTAAAATGCAAAAATTTTTCAAATAGATACAATTTATTAAAATTCCATCATCTCTAGCATTCAACAAATCAAAATATAAAATTTACAAAATCCAAAGAAACAAAGATCCAAATATGTGAGAAAATTTGAACTTTCTTTGCTTCAAGATGTATATCACATACCAAAATGAAAAATATCACATCATCACCATAAATCTGGAAAGATTTAAGTCATTGTTTGATTGGTACAAAATGTAAAAGATGCAAACAATTGGCTGGTACAAGGTATGGTGAAGGAGCAACGGTCCAGAGGAGAAAAATGTGTAAATGTAAAAATAATAAATTCTTCACGGCTAGACCACTAACAAGCCGACTTTGTGGACCTATTGTGTGGTGGATTGGATCATGATTCGCAAAAAGATGCTTCATTATATTTGTGATGTATAAGTATTTAAGAAATTTATTGATAATCATGATCCAAACAGTTGCTGAACTTTAATGTTATTAAATTGTCTATTTTATGCGTGGTTAATTGCTATTACGTAATAAAAGCCCACAAAATATTCCTATAAAGATCTGTGTAGATTACTGTTCCAAAAGGTATTTTACTACATGGAATCTGAATCTCTTTATCAAAATATTACTAATAAGCTCATTGCCAATTATTTCCAATCGAGATCTAAGAATTCTACTTTATTTGAATTCAAGATTAGTTTTAATAATTTGAGGTAATTAGGTAAAATGTAGAAATATTTGGTTTAAAATCCCTAGTTTTACCTAAAATAATTAGATCATCTATGTAACGAAAAAGAAAGCAAGAATCATTGTCAATCTGTTGTAATCATAAAATGTAAATAAAATTGGCCAGACACATTAGCTGGACTTCCCTGAGGGAGACCCTGAATTTGTTTATAGAGATTTTGACCAAACTATAAAATTCTCTTGTAATACAAGCCGAACGAGAGTATTGAATTTTCCTGTTTTATTGTTTGATTAAATGATATTTTGCATAAAATTGCGTGAACCTTAATTAAATCTTGAATATCTATTGAGTTGCGCTATCTCAAATCATATCCATGTATAGAGAATACACACTTTGTTGTTTTATACTTTGATAATTTCAAACTATTTTAATAGCAGTATTATCAATATTGTCAATAGATTTTTAAGAATGGATTGAAGGAGTTTGTCAATGAAGTATATAGGTGTTATGAATTTATCTGTACACTTCGAAATTTTACAGGATTTTGTGAAATTTTGGCGTTAAGAAAATATATGGAAATTTAATGTTTGTAAGTGTGTAAACCCACCTTCTATTGAATGCCAAAAGACGATTATTTATTTCTCTGTTACTATATTTGATAACTGGAAAGCATTATTATTCACATGTTCACTAATAATGGCGATAGTAAAATTTGCAAAATAATTGCATAATTTGCAGGAACCTTATCTATAAACGATACTGTAAAATTCCAAATCATCTATATCAAAGTTTTAGATCTTTAATTGTAATTTTATCTACTTTAAAATTCAAATATAGAATTTTCTTCAAAACACATGACCTGAATTCATCAAATGCCTCAATTGGCAAACCATATTTAATTGCAACCTTAAGAATAAAATTGTCAAAACTATTAATTTGTTTTCACTACAAGGTTACTATTAGTAATCATGAGCCTGAATCCAGTTCCTTTATTCATGAAACCTCAATAAATCGCTTTAACGATGTTCATAGCCTGCAATAACATGTTGATGGAATGAATCAACATATTTGTAATCTTGCATTTACACACTTGTGGTGTTTGTGACTCTGAATATTATTGTAATTAAAAATAGATCTACCAAGTTTTTATTGTACTTAAAAGCTCTTTTCTGATATTTAATTGAAATAGAGCCATGTAGGTTTTAAACACACCAGAAAATTAATTTTATTAAATGATTTATTCATAAAGAGAAAGGTGCAATTCTGTAATATATTTTTCATTAATATTCAAATTAATTTTCATTTTATGGCAAAGATATCTATATCTCAATGATATGAAAGCCTTGATCCGGAATAACTTAATATTCAAAAATATTCAAGACAATCTTTACCTCTTTATTAAGTCCGAACATAAAGTGCTTAATATTGTCCTATGAGATAGTTCTTTCAAATTCTAATCCAAGCTGGAAACATTTTCTTTAATAGGCTGACAAGCCCTTATTTTCGATTTCTACAGTTTTCCTCTAGAAGTTCTAGTTAATGTATAAGGATTATTAATCCTGCAGAATCCTTCTGGTAATAAAATACTCAAGTTATAGGTTTATTTGCGTTTAATACATTTTATTGTTCCATATTGCATTTAGTCCATAAGGGTAAACAGTACCATAAAACCAATATAAAATCAAACCATAATCTTCTTTGTGTTGGTACAATTTTAATAATATATTTTAATAGCATAAACGGCGTGAATTAAAATGTTTAATTATCCGACCTATATTTTACGACTATTATAGTGTTTGCATCAGATCTATGCTGATTAATTCTAATATTTATAGTTCCTGAAGTTTGCCTAAATATAATTAAACTGGCACATACCACAAGTCATCATATAGATACAATTAAAAGTTTTACAAAATAAAAGTTTGAACTCTATCATACTGCTCTTCAGCCATCATGACGCATGTCTTGTGACTTATCAGAGCATTATATATAGAATATAAATGCATTAATATACACTTAACTAATGACTTTAGGCGCTGTTAACATTTCTCCTATTAACAAGCCAATTATATAAAATTACTTATATTATCAGAGGGTCTATATTTTGTTTTATCGTATACAGATATTTAATATAAAATTATATAAATATATAATTTTATATAAATATAATTTATATATATTTATATAATTTTATATAAATATATAATTTTATATACATTTATATAATTTCCATATACATTTATATAATTTCCATATTATGGGTTTTGGCATTTATATATTTATATAATTTTTATATAAACCAAATTTCTGATATTTCTATTCTCAGATATTCTTTGAAATTACATTAAAAGTATTACTTCACAATTATTTCCCCGCATTCTTTGGAATTATTAACAACTTTACATTGAAAAAAAATCAATATTTCATTTTTAATCGACATAGTGTATTGAAAAAGCTCCAGGATACTCGCTCGTAAGAAAGTAAAAATGACACTATATCTATGAACCCGATGGGATGATTGTTCCATTAACGATCTTCAGCTGTGAATTTCAATCAATCGCATTCATTTCTGACTATTTTCCACTTTGCTACGCTTCTTTCTGTAAAGCGTGTGTAGGAAAATGGATCAGCAGCGAACGAGCTTCAAATTTTGATTTAATTAGGCCTCAGAAACCCAGGAAATGATTAAATCTATGTATGGTAACAACACGAATATTTGAGTGACTTTTGAGTTTTAACGTTGGAAGACACTCGATTGAACATGATGAAACATTAAGTAATCCATACTCGGTCTGAAATGACAAAAATATTGAGCTAGTTCAACATATACTTGTCGTCAATGTTCCACTGTGATTGGGTGTTCTTCAAAAATGTTTCGGATAGACTTTTGAAGTGATTGAGGTGCGTGTTGCAAGTAGCATACAAATTGGTTCTTCTTCCCCTACAATCCACTTTCTCACAAATCCATCTTTGAGCAACATATTTTGATGAGAAGACATTTTTTTCTCAAATATCCCATGTACTCACCCGATCTGCCCTTCCGGTCGAGATGTGCACGGACCGGTACATTCGATCCATGTATTATATTGAATTTTGAAGAAATTATATGAAATCTTAACATCAGATGTAAATATATCCAATAGGTTATATGTTCTTAGTGAGATCAGTCTGAAAATATTTTGAATGCATTGTGTAATTATACTTAACATTTCCTTCTGTATTGTGTAACAACGTAGTTGCTTCTAATTTCAACTTTTATGGCATTAATAAACGATCGATTCACAGAAAAGATATAAACCTTCTTAAATATTTTAATGTAATCCTAAAATAAATCCAAAATCATTAGAGAAGAAAAATAATTTTTCTTAAGACCATTTTCTCTCTAAACAACGCGTATATCCTTTAATCCCATCTTAGAGTACTGAAATCAAAACTGAATTCTCAATTTTCATTTTTTGACGGCATATAATTTTAATTCGTACTAAAGTGTTTCCAATAAATCCTTAATATGGTATTTTTCGTACAGTTTTAGAAATCGGATCTCCATTGGAGAGATTTTTATGGTATCTCGTTAACGTAGTTATTGTAGCGGAATAATGATTTTTTTTTTTTTTTGAAAATCTCGTTTTACGATTCACGTTTGATTTGTTTAATTTATGTAAACCTGGAAAAGTCATTAAATTTGTGAAGTCATTGGAAAGTGTTTTCTAGATATTTTCTTTAATAAGAAAAGTAAACATTTCCATGTGATGTTTTACAACCTTAATTTATTTTAATGAGTAAGAAATCAAAAATATATATATTACGATATTGACAGGTGTATAAAACAGCTTCTAAAACTATTATTTAATTTTAAAAAATACATTTTTAGATTGCGTCACAATCATTATTGAAATATTGTGTGTCTATTTTATCATAAGGGCTTCCCGATGTGGACAAAATCAAAAATTCGTTGCAAATATAACTATAAGCTTGAGGTGCTTTAAAATTACGTATACAACAATGTTATTGATAGCAGTTATTTGGAAGCCTTACACCAACTAATTTTTCCTTTCAATAAATGCTATGAATTAAATTTTTCATAGATTATAAAATGAAAAAGAGGAAAGAACTGGTATAATCTCAGAAATATATGAAGAAAGTGTTTTGGAAAATAATTAGTAACATTTTAGAAATTTATTAAGAAAGATTTTGAGGAAGTACTGAGAATATACATCTTTGAAAAATTGCTGTGATCTTAATATTTCTTTTAGGTTAACTCTTGGATAATATCACATAAATGTGAGTAAAAATAATGTTTTTTTAATAAAGAAAACTGTTACTGAATTTTCGAGTTGAAAAGTTAAACCAAGTCAATATCAGATTGCTATATTTTTGTGAAATGTATACTAATGTTATCATTGTGTATTACCTAAAATTAAGAAACGATAAATAGGCACATTTTCATCTTAAAACAATAAGGTTTTCTCAACTATATTTGTGAAAAATAGGATTTTAAATACGTAACACTTGAATTCATGAGAATTAGATTTATTCAGGAACATTTATTGATATACTCGTACGTCTTAAAATGAAAAAGTTGTTCTTACAGAAATTTTTGTTTGTTCACATAATGTTTGATAAAAAAAAACGACCAAGAAAAATCATGGCGTATTAAATGAAAAAAATGATGTACTTACAGGTATATTATTTCCCAACTGTTCAATTCTTCCCCATCGTCAGTTAAAGATGAAACTATTGGTTCTATGCAGAGAATACCCATGTATAAAAATTGATAGGTCACTTTTATTTATGGGAATTCAAAACACTTTACCTGTATCAAATACTTGTATATATGTAACGTTCGGTTACTTTCCTCCGACTCTTGTGCCATAATATAAGTAAGTATAACTAACTCTAAAAGTCAATAACTGATCCAAAGACACACAAGTATGATCCAACTCAACTACTTATTTACCAATTACTATAATATAATATTTAATGAGTTATAGCTCTCTTAAGACTCTAAGATTAGCCCACCAATTTAAATATTATTGAAATAACACGCTCTTATCAAATCCTTCCAGTTGGGGTTGCTTTTATTCGTCAAATCCGCTGCGACAGTTATAGTCAGTAACTATTCTTGATATTATCCGATTCATGATAGAAATCGGCCTCTTGTTGCCCTCACTCAGAGTTAACCGCACTCTTCCTCTATCCTCTAAATTTCGCTTTACTTACATATCCCTATATCTGACTTACTTCACTTTATTTCCACCTGCATCATAATCACGATTCATTTTGGTTGGGAAGAAGTAGTTATTTCATGCAATCAATCTGAATTAAAGTTTCCAAGGCTAATAAAGAGAAAATTGAGAATAGCCTAACGTCACATATATAATTTTGATATTTTTTGATTAATAAATTATCTGACATATAATAAGAATAAATATATTAAAAAGTTTTTTCAAAAATATTAAAACTTTTATGGCGAAATTAGGCCTTAAGAACTATCACCCTATTGCCATCGAATGCGCTTATGTATGTTTAAAATGAACTTGAATATATTTGTACATTAAAATATTTGCAGTTCGTTTTTGTAGCTTTCATGTAACTTCAAAATTCATTCTTTTAGAATACTTAGAAACTGGTACATCTCATTGTATTTAGTTATTCTGTTCTATCGTAACTAATGCGTAGGAGGTTCAGGTTTAATATTTCCAAAAACCATTATGTTTTGGATCTGATATAAATTAATTTTTCTCGTATATTAATTCTCCAAAATCCTTATCATGATTCGATGGCAAAATTTAGGAGTGAAATAGATCATTCCAGGTGTATCCGCGTCAATTCACCGTAGTTCAGAATTATGTGGTCAATTATGACAAAAGTCATCGTACTGCTTCTAGTACATCATTAACTCAAATGATTTAAAAGCAACATTTTTTTCATTTTTAAGTTCAGTTACAGAGAATAAGATTTAACCTTTAAACATCGGCGGTACATATGTCGTATCAAAAATTTTTTTGTTTCTCGCTTTGGCTCTGGTACAACGTCTGTACCAAGCTATCTATAGACAGTTCTTTCCCCCTTTTTTTCCAGTAGATCCTTTTACAACTTTCCCTTGCCCTTTTTACGACTTTGCTTCTATTGTCTGTAATTGGGTGGGGATATTTTTCTCCAACGTTATCAGTTGTGTGCGAATTCCTTATCATTGGCGACCTTTAGAAACAACCAAATTCGAAAAAAAATACTCAATTAGATGACTTTATGCAGTCTATGATAGATAGAATTTTCTTTTCTCTTGTTCTTTCTTCGAATTTTTAAAATGAATCTGAAATTGCTCGCAGAAATAGAAATTGAGAATTTGAGGAAAGATTTAGATGAAGAAAATTTTGTTGATAAACACCCAAAAAAATCTTATGGTGACTTTGCTGAATGAGAAAAAAGAAAAATTAATCACTTCGATGCAAAAAATTGTGGCAGATTACCACAAACACGTGGAATATGTTGATTTAGGAGACCGCAGGGCATCCACCTATACTTTTGGTAAGCAAACTAGGAAATTGACAAAAAATTATTCTTTAGCCTCATCGATATTGTTGTGTTTCTGATATTCAAGTCGTGCCAAACTAAGTTAAAAACTCAGTTTAAAAGATTTTAGAATGAATTTAATAACATCTCTGATATGAAAATTAAATCATAAAATTGCAGAGCCTTCAGTAATAAAAAAAATGAAGACAAATGATAATAAATTTTCTCTTAGGCCAATTGACGAAAAGAAAAGAAGAAATTTCACATATTGTGTGGAAAAGAATATACAAAAAAAAAAAAAAAAAAAAAAAAAAAAAACTTACATTATCTGTAAGGCATGCAATGGCTCTTTTTATTTACCAAACTGTTTCGAAGAATAACATACAATTTAATTAAAATCTCTTATCAAATAAACCAATGAAAACAAAGACTAGAATAAAAAAAGATTAAGAGTACATTTTAATAAAAGAAAATAAAAAAATAAACAAAAGGCTCTATTTAAGACCAAAATTTAAAAATTAAATTCACTTTGTTTTAAAAACATTTCAAAGCATTTAAAGAACTTTTCAATTTAAGATATAAGTTTCATTTAAAACAAAAAAAATTATACTTTTGTTTCTTTAGATAAGATTCATAGAAATATTTATTGATATAAAAGTGTTTCATTATCAATGAATGCATGGATTAACTGAAGGTTTCTAATTTGTGTAAAGATTTCTCAGCAGCTTTGAACGTGCAATTAAGTTAAAATGTATTTTTTTAATCCACTTTTGATACAATTTATCACAAAAGGGCCATGGTATTGACGAAGTGGGTCGTAAAGCTGTAGCGGGATTGAGTGCGAGTTCGAGATCTTGTCAATCAGAAACCGGCTTTAAGCCTGTCTAGTATTCTAAACCCTAGATGTTGAATGTGTTGTAAGTTTTGGTGAGTGGATGCTGCAGCATTTTGGACCATCGCACGAATTTATGAGAGTCCGGTCACCAGTACTGCATTCCTTGCAAATGAGATGTTAGTTAAATGTCAAATCAAAATATTTGGAGATATTGAATAATTGTATTAAAACATGTAATTTAAAAAAAAAAATGTTTAATAAAATGCTTCAACGTATCTTTAACTTTTTCCTCTTCTTTATATATTCGTAAATAATTTCTGAATCACTAGGCATTACTTTAATATAAATGGTCAATATTGCAATTAGTAGGTGTAGAATAGACACAGATAAGTCTGCACACTAAGCTTGATCTACACCTATATGTATATATTGTATATATAAGCAAGCACAGAATAATTTCTAGAAAATATCAATTGAAGTATAGTGAACTGCTGTCGCTTTCTTTAGTTAGTTTGTTTTGATTTTCAAATGTTAATTTGACATATACACGCTTATTAGATAAATTACATTTGAGTTTTGACGTCACTCTAATTAATTGGGAACCAGGAATTGGGGAAAAATCATTAGATATGATGCAAGGCCACGAATATTGGTCTTTTTTCTCGTTAATGATTTGCTGGCTAAAATCAGTAACCACTCTCCCTTTATAACTTCGAAAACTAACTTCTTACCACATATGCATATACGGTGAGACTCAGACTTAACAGTGGGGGAAAGAAAAATTTTCCTCAATCTTAAAAGCGCCGACTGGAAAGGATATTTTGACTTAGAATCGGCCGAGTTCTAAAGGTTAAAACAATTCTGAAAAAGAGAACTGAAATTATAACTAAGATAAATATAACAAAAAGAACGTAGAAGAATATGTTTCCTTGACAATATTTTTACATTTAAAACGATGTAGCGATACAACTGTTAATCAAACGTATTTTTTTAATAAAAGGTAATAAAATGACATATATTTTATTTTATAAATTGGTTGATTAACATATGCTTCTTTGCGCATTTCTTGGACTCAAAATATAATGTTAAATCTGAAGCGGTCTTCCACATGAAAATTGGAAATTCTAATTTTTGGTTGCCGTAATCTAAAACATTATAAATGTTTGACTGACTGACTGTTCATTAATGTTGATCTTAGAAACACGGCTAGAGCAACTGTAGACGGACTTTATAACTGTGAGCCTCGGTCGTGACAAGGTTGTTGTCTGAGCTGGCACCTTCCTTCTCCGTACACTTACACTACACCAACGGGAAGACATGGAGCCTCAATAGATTTAACCTTTATTACTCGACTTTGATAAAAGTGATCAATCAACTGAAAGATGTTTAAATAAGAGTAATCTAGAGGCAATTTTTCACTGTTAATGGAGTTAAAAAGATGAAAACAGTAGATGTTGTGACATACAGTTCGTCTGTCAGGTTCACAAAAACATATTTTGTTTTTACACTCAATGCCATAAAAATTTCCACACCAAAAATAGTTGTCAGAATAGAAAGAAAATATACAAACAAAGGAAAACGTGGATGTAAGTAAATGATTACAAAATGAAAGAAAATAGTCATTTACTGTAAGTAAAATAACAAATGAATGGAGGTTTTAGTACTCTCTTGGGCCACATCTAGCATGAATGCGTAGAATGATGTGATACAGTCGAGCATTGATGCATACAAGTCCAGTATGATGTTCTGCGACTTCTCTTTCCACAGTTTCTGTAAGAGTACCAAACTCGTAGGTTGTCCAATATGCCGTCCTCAACGATCCCAGATATACTCGATCGGTGACAAATCTAGAAATCGAGCAGACCAAAGAAGGGTGGAAATGTAGCGGAGATAGTCCTGTGAAACCCTTGTTGTATGGGGTTGTCCTGTTAAAAATTAGCCTGCCGTGAGTGGCAACACATGTGCCTGAAGAATGTCACGAACATACCTCTGGGTTGTCATGGTGCCGTGAATCAATATTAGGGGTGACAGTATGCGATAGCACCCCATACCATCACACCATTTGTGGAAGTGGTGTGTTGCTGTATAGCGAATGTGCAAGAGTGAGACATTCAGCTAGGGGCCTCTACACTATTACAGGATTGTCATTACTGCCCAAATGGAATCTGTATTTGTCACTGATTCTATTCTGTTGTAGTCCAATTCCTGAGAGTGTGATACCACTCTAAATGGTGGCGATGGTGAGTGGGTTGCAATGGCAGAACACATAATGGGCGAAGCGATAGTAACTGTCCTTCCGCCAGGCGTTTTGCGATCTGACAGAGACCTGTACTGAAGATGCCGATTTTATGTGTTCGGTCTTCTCAGCTATTGGACTATAGAGGGCATCCTAGGCCTGGCTGCCATATAACAGACCTCTGTCTTGTCTACTGGTCCTAACAACTCCTCATAGTAAAGTCCGAACATCATGGGTGTCAAGCTGCTTGCTGAGCTGACCACCCGGTTTCCGTTATCCTTATGATTCGTCTCCTCTCGAAATCTGACAGCTGCTCATATTGTCTCCGATGGTGGCTTAATGGTATCTCTAGTTGAAAGGTGACCCTGTGCAACAGATTAAATACACACAAACAAGCTCTCCTTAACTGTTTTATACTCCAAGTAGAATGAAGTTCAATGACCTCTGGTGGTATTACGCAATGCGCTATCACATTGCGTTTCTAATAATTCACACATGTGCCTAACATGTACCTTCATGCCTAATCCTACTCTTCTTAGTGCGCATTAATATGAAGAAAAAAAATTAATTTTCTAGCGTCTGAAAAACGACCAGATTTAGTCAGAATTTGATTTATTAAATGTTATCTGGGCATTTCTTGCTATTAATATTTGAAAATTCTTTAAAAGATTTCTGTACCTGCTAAAAGAATTTCAAACGGTTTTCAGTCTGAATGTGTTCATTTCTTTAGCAATATTTTGGTAAAAGAAGGCTGACTTCTTAAATCAATATCTATTGTTTTTTTAAAAAAAAAAAAAAATTACCCTTTTCGCTTCAATATCAACCATACTTCATTTTAGTTGTTCCTGCTTGGCTCTCTGTTTCAAAGCAATTTTTAATCAGTAAAGTGAGAAAAAAACATTTTCTTAGTAATTCCATTTAAAACTTTAATTATTTTCAGAGATAATAGCTCAGATTTTGAACCAAAATAAAGAAGTTTTGTTTTGCAAGGATTTTTAGTAAACGAGTTCTATTTTTTTTTTTTTTATTTGATGCCATCTCTACAGAAGCTCTCCTCATGAAAATTGATAGAGGAATGCGTGAAAAGCGTAAGAACAGAGTACGATGAACAAAATCTTCTGATTACAAAAACAAATTATTTATAAGATTTTTTGTTGAAAGAAATATTCTGTAGATCCAAACAATTTGATTATAATTTGTTTTTACTTTTAATTTGACATACACTTAAATATTTTTATAAAATTCTATTTATTTTTGATATTATGACAAGGAGTTTCTCTTCACTTAAAAAATAACTCTGATATATGGACTGTTTTAAATTCCAATAAAATAGATAGAAATAATTTCTCTTATCTAAAAATTAATGTATCATTATCTGTAATATATACCATTCCGATTTTGTTTTTGTTTCGGGAAGTAAGAAGCATATTCATTCAAAGACTTTATATATTCCTTTGATGATGCAACATGTTTGAGTTAAATGGATAATTTGTAATTAGATACATAATATGAAAATGAACTATGGTTCAAATTTTTTAAGTTATATGCTTTCAAATGTCGAAATACGTATAAAATGCACGACCATTATTTTTCCAAGACTCGTAAAATAATTGTTCACGAAACAGGAAATTACAACCATAAATCACCCATAGTATCTATTGAAGATAGAAAATAATAGTAAATATAATTTTATCTCTCTAGTAAACATCATTAATCATTCATTACTAACTTACAGATTAGTTAGGCTCTTTTTATCAGATTATTTATCAAAAAACATTATTTACACTATTTCTTATGAGCGATATTCTCTTATCTGTTAAAATAGGATGAACGATTATATCTTTTTTAGATAGTTTCTCACAAATTTTATTTCAATTATTTTACTTCTTATATATTCCAATTTTACCTTGTATATTTACGTAAAATAGATATTATATTCAAAATTCGTAAAGACGAAAATTGAAAAATGAATTAAAAATTATTTCTGAATTTATAAACCGAATGCAATAATATCTAAATCCGTATTCTTAAGATCTTTAAAATTTTGACTGTCATAAACAAAACTACATTGAAAACCTAGTAAATTCAAAAAAAAATTCCAAAAGGATCAAAAAAATTTATTAAATAAAAATGGATATTAATATATAGCACTTCAATAATAAATAGATAAGTTATAAAATAATTGTAACTATAAATAATAAACATATATATATATATATATATATATATATATATATATATAACGTATGTTATAATAATGTCACAAAATTAAAGTGATTATTTTTCAAGCCTTAAAAGTGTCAACACAAATGCCTATTATTCATTGTTTTACATACATTTCAGTCTTCAAATAAACTATTTTCCGTGTGTTGTGTGTGTATTTAAGAAAGTCAAAAACTACAGAATTATTGTAAAATCATACATAAAAAACTCTTGAGAAAGATAAACAAAGTAATTCAAATATATGAATTTAGATTTCAGATTATTTTCCTGGTTTTCAATAGAAAGCGACGTAAAACGTGTTTTATGCGTCAGAACTATCCCATAGAGCAAATTACTTAATAACAAAATAATTGATACCAAAACTCAATAGAAGGACATTAATAAATTCCAAATTACGTATGGAAAAAAAGTACTATTTTAAGAAATATCATTATTTTGACTTAACTTACTTTATAAACCTATTACTCGGTTTTTATTTCTATTTTTAAAATTCTAAGAAATGCAAGTTATTAATATAATTATAATATTTCTAACTTTCTATGGTAACTCAGTTACATCATATACAAAGTTTCTAAAATAGCTCCATTTAGTATATTATAAAAGTAAAAATAATAATAATAATTTATAATAATATAATGCATTAAAATTATCAAACTCTTATGAATATTTTAATTACGAAAACATGTCACTCTTCAAATTAAAGAAAAGCTATTTAGAGATATAATCCATTATACGATTACTAGTGTCGGCTTATATTGACTATAAAATGAACTACTTAACATTCAAGAGTTATTTCAATACAAAAGTTCTTCCGAAACGAATATAATCTCAAAACCGAACTTATTTTATATTTTGAACATCTCAACAATTTAAAACATAATATAAACATAAAGACGGAAAGTTAAGAATTAAAATATAATTATCAAGCAATAAATATGTTTTTCAAAAACTAACTAATATATATATATATATATAACTTTTACTAGATAGTACTAGTATTATAGAACATATAAATGCAATACAGGGGGCTTCGAAACTTATCGGCAAAAATTTAAAGGTTGATAGAAAATATCTATAAAAGCCATTTTTAACCGATAAAGCATAGGCGGAGACCAAGCAGTGAACTGCTAGACGGACGGCACTGCAATGGAAAGCATCGAGCGTGAGTTTTCTAAATCACTGTCATTCCTGCCATGGACTTTAGGATGCATTGTGACGTACAAAATCAACAAAAGGCAATTCATCCTGAAATCCACAGTAGAAATGACATTGTGTAAAAAAAACTTGCACTTTGTGTTTTCCATTACAGTGTCGTCTAGCTATTCACCGCTTGCTCTCCTCCTATGCATTGTCTGATGAAAATTGTCTTTTTATATGTTTTCTATCATTTCCTAAATTTTTTCCCATGAGTTTCGAACCCTATGTCGTACGAGTAATGAAACCAAGGTCTGGCTGAAAAGATTTGTTTAAGCTATGGCCTTTTTCTAATTACTGTACGTCTGCATGTCCTCCTAAATCGACGGTAGAAATAACCATGTGTAAGAAAACTCGCGCTTTATTCTTTCCACTACAGCGTCGTCTAGCGGTTCACTGCTTGATCTCATCCTATGCGATATTTAGTTGAAAATACTTGTTGAGATGTGATCTACCACCCCTTAAAGTTTTGCCCATAATTTTCGAATATTCCATTTATTATAAGTTCTATAATACTATTCTATTAGAAATTATAAATTGTTTCGAAATGAACAAATAAGTTATTGTACTATATCGAATTTGTACAAAAACAATGGAAACAATTATGTAAAACAAATTTATTCTTAGTCATATATTGCTTAGAAGAAAAAAAGTATAACATTTTTAAGATTTGCGGAGAATCTCGTAAAAAAACCTGTTCAATCTCTGATTATCTAAATAACATAACATTATTTTTTAAAGAGCTACTATTTACTTTATCTTTCTACTTTCTTTTAAAACCTTTCTCAACACCAAGACGCTTCCTCTAATTTTTTTCGGGATCTTTTCCGCCAGAAATGAAAACGGAAAATATTTTTCTAGCCGAAGCATTGAAAATACATAAAAGATGACAGAAAAACAAAGTTAGATGCCGTAAGAATCATACATTATCATACTCTTCGCGCTTTAAATTGGAAATGGAAGCATATATTAATACTCTTGCTGTCGTAACACATGACAGATATATTTTCGAACATCAGCGGTATAAAAAATTTCCAAGAAAGCCTTTAAAAATGTCATATTAAGTCTATATAAAGCATTGCATCTTCTGCTTGAAGTTTTAAGCAAGCAAAAAAATATTTTTTGCTCTATTTCTAAGGAAGAAAAAAGGCTTCTGATATTTTTCGTTGTTGTTTTTAGAAAATTCCTTTCTTTCCTTTCTTTTTTGTTATGAACATCTAAAATATAAAATAGTAGCCGTTGTGGGATCATTTTAAAGCAGCAGAAATATGTTGTTCGAAATTGATAAAATATCCTTCTTCGGAAAACAACAAAGACGGATTTAAGAGAAAAGAAGTCTATCATTGTAGACGATGCTATTTTTTTACATAAAACTGTAGATATAATTATTAATGTTCTTAAGCACTGCAAGATAAATGAAGAAAGAAATTTTAAAACATAATGCGCACATAAGCTAATTTTGTTTCTATGAACAATATCCTTCTTATTTTTGAGGAATATGTTATTGCAGAGACTAAGAATTCATAAAACAGATATCCGGGAATAAATAATTTTTACAAAGAAATATTGCACAGTTAAACCTCCTGTATGGGAATCCTATATTTAAGGGACAAAAAGTATTTTCTGGTGGGTGTCCTGAATTGGGAGATACTACTGTACTTGTAAAAGTATATTAAATAAATGACTAATGAGATCCGGTACACTTTGAACATTTTTTTGAACTTTGTGTATGATTCTTACATGCATTTTTCATTTTAAGCATTTAAAAACCATGTCTTAAGCATGGCATACAGTGTTTCTATTCAAGAAAATTATTCCAGAACAAAAATTTGCATTCGTAAAATGATACAATAAAAACCTAAATTTTGAAAACAAAATGCTAAATATGCAAAACCTTTCAGTATTTATTTTAATATTTTAATATGAGATCTTACTGTAATATTTCCAGAGATGTCTTAAGCAACTTTAGGGGTCGATTTTACTAGAACTATTTTAGCTTTGAAGGAAAAAACAGAACATTGATATCTCTTAAGAAATGCAGCAAAAAAACCTATTTTGAGAAGGTAAATGGCACTGAGACTGTATTAAGCATTATATAAGTTTTAATGGATCTCATCATATAGAAAGTCTAAGCTTCTATCTCTAGTCAAGTTTTTTTTCATCTAGAAACGAGCTTGAAAGTAGCTTAGCAGCTAGACGTTTGACAAAACTCACAACAAATCAAAGTTGAAATTGTATGTAATAAAATTGTATGAACTTATATGAACTTATTTAAGGCCCACAACTATTGTCCCTTAAATAAGTTCTTTCATACAAGTTCATGTAGTAGATATATTAAATTTTATGATGAAAGGAAGGTAATAAGTGGATCAGTTAAGTATGATGATTAGAGAGAATTGGTTCAATTGTTCAGAGTAAATGTTATTTTCTTGATCAACTGTGTTTTTAGCTCGTATAGAATACTAATCATGCTAGGAATTAGAAAGTGCACAGTTAAATGTAAAGTTATTAGAAGAAGTGTTACTAAACTAATAAACGAAATAAATTTTTATCGATGAATCGAGAAATGAAAACACTGAAACTAAAGTAAACGCTTTACAAAAGTTTCGAAAGCAATTAATCGAAAAGGCAATTAGTCTTAAAGATTTAAATGGAGGAAATCGAAAGTTTTTCTAATGCTTCGGAAATAAAAACAGTATTGATGAATTCTGAGAAATATTTAGACAAAGTCGTTCTTTGAAAAAGGAAGAATAATTATTCAATTTGATAGTTGGATTAATATATATATATATATATATATATATAACGAATCTAATTATACAAATACAGTTCTGAATTCAATTTCAACAACCTATTGTAATCCTTGAAATTCGATTATTCGAGAAACAATAGACTGCTAAACTTCCAAAATTAAGTATTGATAAGTTTTATTGATATTCTGCCTTATAAATAGATTCTTGGGCAATATGAAAGTATAATACTTATAAATAACAGTCAAACAAAAACAACAAACTTAATTACTTTAAATCTTATCTTTGTGAAACAGCTGTAATTTGCATTATTGGATTTTCATTAAAAGAAATGAATTACGATATATTCTTGGGATTATTAAAAATATACTTGGAAGCTAAATTCTAGCACATCTGAATCAGTAGCTGAAGTTAGAGTTGTTAGAAATATAAATGACTT
Source organism: Nephila pilipes (assembly GCA_019974015.1). Classification (NCBI taxonomy): domain Eukaryota; kingdom Metazoa; phylum Arthropoda; class Arachnida; order Araneae; family Nephilidae; genus Nephila; species Nephila pilipes. Next base: position 17,055 of record BMAW01048093.1, read on the forward strand.
GAATGGGTTAAAGAAAATTTTTGATCGAACAGAAACACAAATCAGAAGTTTAGTTGCCGTTATTAGTCAAAAAATATACTGCAATCTTCTAACCCAAATCTAATCGGAGAGAATACCGAAAAATCTCATGCTAGGTTTCAAAAGAAATTTTTAAAATGATTATACTTTGAGAAATACTTAACAAATCCTATCGAAATTAAAATGATATGTAAATAAATATTGTTCGTTTATTCTTTTGGATCTGGCAGAGGTAGAATAAATGCATCTCAATGCGACATTAGAATTCAGTAAAATAAGAAATTATACACAAGGCATTGTCACTAAAGCTTTAGGTAACTCAACTATTACTGCTAGATCCATCCAACATCCAAACTAGAATTCATTTCGAAATGAAATAGTTGATTTTAGCTAATTTAGAAAAATGTGTATATATATATATATATAATGATTTAACCGTTTAACTTAATTCGATAATTTTTCTTAATTAATTTAATTTTCTATCCTCTAATTCAAAAGTAAAGAGTTCGTTCTTATTTCCTGATCCAATTCAAAATTATCCTTTTATTTATTAGTTCCCGAGCTCATAAAATTTGTTTAATCCGCTTTAGCACGGTGATAAACCTGCCAAAATAATCCCTACTAGACTCCCTGTCTTTTGTTCGAATACCCTAAAACCTCTAATCCTGTGTCATGTCTTCAATGACATCTATTATGGAAAATCCATAATGTATAATTGGATACACAGCGAAAAAGTGTACTTTTTTTAGACACCTGCTCTCTGTTTTGGCTTCGGTCCGGACGGCCGGTTCTGGCTTGGGCAGCGTTTTCTCAAATGTGTGACAATCTCATGTTCTTCTGTGTATTTGTAAAGTTCATCAAACTGTGGAAGTGTATCTACAGTCGTATAAAGCTATTCTCTCTCTCTTTCTCCCTCTCTCTCTCAACGAATAGCAAATAAATACAACAGTTGAACTTGGTTTCGACTCGCAATCTTTCATAAATTAAATGTTGTTCATTTATACATAATATATATATATATATTGAAGCAGATATGTTCTAGGTTATTATTTCTGATCAATCAATTGGAAAAAAAATTAATGATTCATTTACCTGCATTCCCACTAATTTTGAACTTACGTTACAGGGAAGTCAAAACGCAAGTTTTAAAAATAGTGTTTCGCAAACCATAATGTCTACTGAGTGAAGTGTAGATTCAAATGTAAATGTATTATGGGATTTAGAACCGCTAGGAATATACAATGAAGAAAATTTTATCTGATTTAGGTACATACTTTTTACTGATATACTGATTTAGAAACAGTGGTTTGAAAGTAATTTGGAATTTAAAAATGGGAGGTAAGAGAGAAGTGTAACTGTTGAATAAAATTGAAATGAATAAATCTAGCGCAGTTAAAAATGTCTCGCAATTTTCAAAATAACTATGAAAAAAACTATGAAACTATGAAAGATGAAATATTCTAGGTCAGTTGAGTAAGGGAATAATTGAAGAATGTTCTGTGGATAAATACGAGTATTTTCTGTCACGCACACGCAGAGCTATTGTGTGAGAAGATAAAACAATACTCAGATTCGTATTGTTTTCAGTTGTAGTTTTAATAATGGGTATAATTGATCCTTAAATGTTTAATTTGAAACTGATTAAATTTATGTTCTAATGTATTGGATGTTTTCCTGAGTTTTTTTATAATTTAAAATAGTATTCAGCAGTGATATCACAAAACTATTTTAAATGAATAATACACAGAAGAGGATCAAAATTTAAAAATAATCTTAGGATTTACAAATAATCCAAATAAAAGCTTTTAAACTCTATGAATGATTTATCTTTCGTTTTTGTAAGGCATTGAGCGCGACAGTTGGGAAGCATATTAAATAGTATCGAGAAAAGCCTAAAAGTGCAGAAATGTGGAATTCGTTTCTATATATGTTTTACATATATTTTGTAGGAAACGTGATATCAACGAATCGTTTTTTTTTCTTATTTACGTTCACTGTTATGATTTTAAAAGTAGCTGGAATCAATTTGTGAATTAAATTGTGAATTAACGTATAAATTAAATACTAAATTAGAAAATCCATGGGAACGTTGTAGATTCAACCAAAACTTGTACGAAGTGATAACTTATGAAGATCAGTTCATAATTTTAAGTTTAAACTGTAATTCAATTAAAAATGAGCTATTAATAGCTGTTGTATTACTATTAAAAAGCTTAAAGAGTTCTCAAAGTAAGAAACAAACTGTTTTGCATGCAGCTGCAATTTTTTTCTGATTATGTTGGTTTTGTTAGATCCCGTTGTAGTTAGGATTAAATGATCAATATAAGAAATTTAATTTCAGAATACTTATAGGGAGGAGGAATTCCTGGATGATTTAGAGATTAAATAGATTGAACAAGTGATCGGAGGTCTAAGACTTAAAAAAGAAATTATTTTGCATCTTGAAAAAATGTAAATGGTACTAAAGCTCAAGTGCAGATCTTTTGTAACCCGTCAAGACTGGCATACGATGCTTTTCTGTCCGTTTCCGATATTTATAGGATACTGTTGAAGTAGTAATAAATTTTTGACCTCTGAAACATACTGGCTCCTTTTAAGGAGTGGCTCTACTAGAATTAGAGATTATGTTTGGATCTAAATTTAAGAAATATCTCAGTTATAATTTGAAGGATTTAGTTGCTGATTAATATTTTGAACAGATTCCTAAATTGTTTTTTATTTGATTAGACATTATGCATGTACTACAGTGAAAGTTATGTGAACGTATTCAGGTTATAGAAATTATAAAAAACGGGATCCTACATCATAGAGCTGTTGTGGTGATCAAATAGTGGAGGTACTTTTGTTCAACAGTTATTGCAGAACAAATGATGATGATCTGTTCCTGAATACGTGTGTACGGATCAACGAATTTGTCTTTAGTACTCTACTAATGAAATATCTGCAATGAGTTTAGTGTGTAAATGAGCGATATCTGAGTTTTTCTGTACCAGATCATCTATACTCCTTGAAGAATATGCGATCTGTTACCCAAACATTCATCTTGGCTGAAACAGTTGTAGGAACTATCCAAGCTTCTTCGGTTTAGATTAATAACCTTTAGAAAACAATCCCTGATTCTAAGTAGATTTCACCTTATAATAGAAATGAGTCTTGCACGTTTGCTCACAACAGCCTATTTTCAAGGAGAATTGTTTTTGAAGAGATATAAATTTTGGAAAAAGATGAACAAATAAGTTCTGACGTAACCTCATAATATCGCTTTTATTTTTAGATGATAAAAAGATCCTCAGATATAGTAGAATATTTAGGAAATCGAATTTGTCAAGAAACGCCTATTATCCAATCACTGTACTTAAATCACATTACATCAATGCGCTGATCGTGAGACATTATTTTTACAAGTATCTTCGTGATGATTCTGAATAGTTACTTTAAGCCATCACACTGTAGTATTGGATAAAAAAATACTTTAATTCATCACTACTTGAATGAAAGAGCTTGCATAAATTTGTCACTGGTTGCCGACATGAAAATGCCTTCTCACAGCAACTGATGGGAGATCTTCACTGCATTCAGAGTCAATCTTTGCATAGCCTTCTGTAGAGCAGAAGTTGACTTTGCTGGACCACTTCAAGTGAAGCCGAGGAACAGACGAGATATGCGATCATTAAAGATGTGTGCCTGTGTCTTTGTGTGCATTGTCACCAAAGCGATTCATTCGAAACTGGTGAGAGATCTAAAATATAAACGATATATATATATATATATATATATATATATATATATATTGAAGGTGAGTTCCCTTTTAATCTATTACGAACGTGTGTTTTAATTAAAAAAAAGTGTTTTAATTCAAGACATAACTCATGGGTTTTGAAAAAAATAGCGGTTCCAGATAAGACTATTTATGTTGTATTTATGTTATGTTGCCTATAAATTGAAGCATTTATTGTGTTTAACTATTTTACTTCAAGGATTAATGATATATTTTCTTATATGAAGGAAATATATTTTTTCGCTTACTTTATTGTTTGAGAAAAATTCAACTTATAGGAAATTTAATAATGAAGATGGAAGTGTTATTGATATATAAATCTAAAACTGCTAACAGAGCCCTTGAATTAAACAGAGAGAAACATTAATGAAATCAGGCGAAGAGAAATTTTTAAAAAAAAAATAATTCCTCAACTTATTAACAAATCTTTACCAGTGAAAATACAATGTACAGATACACCCCATCTTTCATACTAAATGGTCAATTTGTCACAAATCTCTCAGTAGGGAAGAAGAAATAAAAAAAAATGTATTTCATTACAAAAAACTAACCACCAACTATCTTCTAATTTTCTTCTAACATTGCTTTACTTATCGTAAACACTGTAGGAAACAAGCAAACAAAATCAAGTTATTTTTTTTTTCTCCCTTTCTCTCTCGGTTGATTCTTGGACCCCATTCGTTATCCGGGTGATTAGGTATTTGGACACATTGCCTTTCAAACGATCTTCAGCGAGGATTTGGGCTAATGGGAGACTAGATGGCACTGAGGGTCCATGGTCAACGTCAGGGTGGTATAATTGGCAGACGAAAAATATGTGTCCTACGGCGCCCTTTTCCTACTATAAATCTCCCAGCAGGACATTGGCCGAAATGCAATTTTCGACATAAATGAAGCACTTACCTAGCTAATTTACTTTATGAAGAGTTTTATATTATATGTTTCCTGATATGTAAGGAATAGTTAAATTTTATTGTTAAATTAAAATGCTATGCTGATAAATAATTAGATTCTTAAAGTTTCAGTTAAATTATTTAGAATTTTGGGTTCGAATTCTTAGGTTTCTTTGTAACACAATAATATATGGCTTCTTTTGAACCTTACAAAAAAGATTTTATGAATGAATTCAATGTTAATAACTAATTAATTTAAATTCATAACGTTTCCACAATTTTGTATCAATTCTAGTTAATGCTATACTTCACATAAGATTCTTTAAGTGGATCAATAGTGACTGATGTGTTTTAAACAACATTGGGCATCTAAGTCTAAATATCGAGTACTATGATAGTTTTAGTATTGAGATACCAGTTTAGATAACATCTTCGCCATTTCGTTGTGGTTCAAGATAAAGCAATTAGTCACCAGTTATTTTATAGTTTCCCTAAAGCATGATTAATTAAAATAACTTTTATTTAACAACTTTTATTTAGACATATCTGTGTAGTATGCATTTGAACCATTTAGTCCTTTTTAAAAGCAATTTATCAGTGAATACATGTATCAGCAAAATCAGCAAGATATGATATCATTGTGATAAGTTATTAGGAATGAAATCTGACATATTTATAACATATTAATAACTCGCATTTTTTTTCAGTTTTATAATATAAGTAGCTAAAATTTTAATAATAACGTTTATTATAAAAGAGGGATGTTCATAATAATTTAGATGTAATTCGAATATATATACATTTGAATCCAATTTTAAACAATATATTTCCCATTTTTTTTTTTTTTTTTTTTTTTTTTTAAAAATAAATATATGGAAGTATAAAATTTTTTTTTTTTTTTTTAATAAAAATATAGTTCTAAAATTTTTCTTTTAAAATTCTCCGTATACCCCTTATAAAAAGAGAAAATAAATAAGCATTTCCCAACCTGTGAAGCTTGGAAGAACATTTAAAAAGTTTTCTGGTATCTTTACGTATTGATCATATGTAGAACACTTATTAAATCTCTCACCAAACTTGAGAAATAAATGATCTCAATTACAAATAAGTGTACTTTTCAAAGTTCTATTTTATTAATTATCCAAAATAAGAATCCTATTTTCCGAATTTTGCTATAATAATAATATTTAAGTCCGATTAAAAGTGGAACATATTAATTGAATAGGTATTTTCATTCAAACTATTTCAGGATTAATTAAAGTTTTCTGCATTCCAACTATTACAGTGATAATTAAGTGGCTACAGTGGTCGAGTGTTGAAGGACTCAAGCTCATGGTCGATGTAGTTTCCGCCGAGTCATTGGCTCGATTACATGTGGCACTAAAAATATGAGGACGTGTATGTACGATGATGACGAAGTGCGATGTCTGTGATATCTACCGGGGCTCCAAGTCCTTATTAAGAATGGTGTGGAAGTCATGAGAGTGGGATGCAAGCTCAGTCCTCGTCGCTTAACTGAATATCAATGTTACGAATATCAGTAGCCAATAGACTTGCGTTGTTTCTAAATGCGACATTAATAAATAATCAAACCATACAATTGGTTTGTTCATAACTCAAAAAAATTTATAGCTAAGTTGAAATCCTGAAAGCCCTTATTTTAAATACATTTTACGAAATATGATATTAAATTTCAATTTTTTAATATTTCTTAAAATTATTCAATAATTTATATTCATTGAAAATATTATATAAATATCTTTCAATTTTATTATATCTTCGTATTTTATTATCTTACCTTATCTTAAAATTATAATAAATATCTTTGTATTTTATGTAGACTAATGTTATATTATTACATGCGCATTTAAATATTTTCGTAGTGAATGAATTTCAACTGATTTCACGATTTTCTGTTGGAAATTCTCTACAAGTTTAATATTTTGCTAGTGAAAGAGGAGAAAAAAATGTTTATAAGAATCAAAATACATGAAAAATAATTTCATAAAATTAATTCAATGCAAAATCTACTTGAAATAAAATATATTGAAATACTGAAAACTTTCTTTTTGAGTGAGATCTCATTTAATTTCCGATTTACATTCCTGTCATCCACATAATTAGTTTTTTAAACAAGATGTTTTGTCTTGTTTATATAAGATTACATAAGAAATGTTGCAACTTAGGACAATCAGGAAAGCATAAATTTTTGAATGCTTTACATAGTAGTATTTACATGTATAAAGACAATAATAATTGCTATTTTTAATTATCTTACAAATTTTTAAAGTAAAATATATAATAGAAATTAATTACTAAACTTTGCCAGTTTCAAACACGTCTTTAAAACTTAGATTTATTCAGTTTTTTCAATGGGAATATTTTTTCCTATTAAAAAAAATTAATGGATCTAAATATTTAGATTATTTTCATTAAATAAGAATATTATTTTTAACAATATGAAAAATATATAACTGTCATTAGTTTAGTTTATTAACAATGAAATAAATTTAAGTTTTTATATTGATTATGTTTGGAGTTATTGTTGGAAATATTAGTTACATTAAAGAGGGAAGTATTGATATTTTGGGAAGAGAAATAAATATTAAGAGATAGTATTCAGTAAAAAAGGAAAGAATATAGTGCTTTATAAAACTCTTTAAGTAAATACGATTCTAAATAGAAGTTTAAAAATGAAACAAAAAAAAAATGCTAATGAAATAACGTGAACATAAATATTATTGCTCGTCATAACTTACATGTTCATGAATACGAGTGAAGAACTGTCAGCAGAATCGTCATTAAAATCAGTAAGCAAACAGTGGAATAAAATATAGTGATAACTGATGCTGAAAAACTTTTTGCACGTGATTTCAAAAATAAGTAATAGAATTTTTAATTTTCAGAAAGGAGGGAGTGATCTATGAATGTTTTATTTTTTTTAAAATTTGCGCATCCTAGTGTAATATTTTATACCTCAAATATTACTGTCATATTTATTATTGATGCCAGACTTTCTACAACCTTGAATTCCAAGAATCCCAGGCAGGGCGTTGAACTCACCCCCGGAGATTCGGGAGACAAAATACTAAACTTAAAAATCAAAGAACGGTCATTTGGTGCTGCCATCTGTCGTCTTAAGGTATAACTATACTTTTTCAGTATTTAATTTTTTATTGTAAATTATAAACATTATCAATCGATGATTCTAATGAAAGTTGTAGCAGTGGCAAATTTTTAAGTGGCCTAAAAATTATTTTTCTACGAAATTTCCTAACCAAATTTTTTTCGTCCTATATTAAAACATGTTATATTTGTCAACTTATTTAAACAAATCTAAAAGAAATTTTACAAATTAAAATGTTTTATTAAACTGAGAAATAGAATAATAAATAGAAAGATATTTTTAAGGATTTAGTAATGAATTTTCTGTTTTCTAGATTATGAATTATATTAAAATAATTATTATATCAATTTATATACGTAATTAATGATAGGTTTTATTTCATTATTGTACGTACTCACATTTCAAGTCAACAGCTAGTCTGTTAGCTATTATTTACATATTGTAGTCTAAATTGTAATCTGAAACAATTGCAGTTACTTTCATAATTGCTTCAGATATACCAAAAGATTTTGCTCTACATGTGCAATATTATAATGTAACATAAAACTATCGATTACATTCTTGAATTCACATTCAAATAATATAAGAGTTTTCGAGTTATTTTTGAAAGAAATGAAAAAAATAATTTTTAAAGAAAGAGTTTGATAAGATTTTTTTCTATTATTTGAATTTGCATTAATTTATTTAATGGGTTACTGGTCAAGAACATTATTTGATATTGACATTATTAAGCAAAATAATTCTTGTAGAAAGAAGCCAGATAAAATTTGTAACAATTAGTCTTCGCAATATATTTGATATTGTTCTTGTTTGGTGACCACAATAACCTAGTGGTCATGGTCTTGAACTCGCAGCCGGCAGTTTTCGTCGAATCGTGGGTTTGAGCACTGATGTCACTAATCGGATCTAATGCACGTTAAATATGTCACTACTCTAAGTCCTCCCTTTCATGTGATGTGGAAGTTAATTGAGGGAGATGTCAGCTCAAGTATCGTCCTCGTCACATTGCCGATATTCAAAATTACTTGGTTCTTCACCACTAGCCCCCATGTTGCTTCTCAGTGCGACATTAACAAACAACCACATACCCATTATTGTTGTTTTACAAACTTCGAAGGTTGTATTAGTTGGCTAACAAAGGGGAATATAACAGATGTATATAATCGTATGTAAAGATCGATATAACAGATTCTTTTTAAAAGATCTTTTATGAAATACTACAAACAAAAATTACACCAATGTAATTTTTCTCTCTACTTTTCCTTAATATGTACACATTTTTTCCAGATTATTTAAAGTTTATTCATGTGCGAAAAAAAGGAATCGAATGTGTAGAAAGCCAATGGTGTTAAACCATCAATTCAATTATTGAAAATATTTCTCCTATTAACGCTCCTTTGAGGAATTCGAGCAAACGGTAGTTCATGCGTGCTAAGTCCGAACTACAGAAATAATGTTCAAAAGTTGTCCAATGAAGGTCTTTAATTTATTTGCCTTACATGTGCAGCGCCGCTCTTCAACGTTAAAAGGCCTTATTCAACCAGCCCGAAGAGATATCTTTTCGGCTTGATTGGTAGGCCCGTCGTCTTCGGACCGCTTGGTACAGGGTTCGATTCTGCGCTGCCGTTTCGCGACCGCCACACATGTATGGTGTTTGATATACAGGGCCTTAGAGATAGAGAATATTTAAGATGGCAATGGGAAGTCTTTTGGATCTATAGAGATTTTTAATTTTCTCCAAAATTACACAATCGTAAAATTGTTAACGTGTTTTTAAGTACCATTTTGACATTAAAAACAAATGCCGTCTTTTATACTGCTTTAAGAAAGCCTATACTTTAATCCATTTTACAACATAATTTCTTCTATTAAGGCACGTATCATACCGTACAACAAACTTCTGTGTTACGTCCTCATAGAAAACTACTGCCTGATGGGCATGACACTGGTCACCTTAATTCTTTTTCAAATAGATGAACAAATGGTAGTCATTGTGCGGTGGATATTGAGAGGGTCTATATTGAGGGGGTTCTTAGCCTTTGTTACTTCCAGCCTTATGAGACGATGAGATCTCGGGATAGACAAGCCAAGTGTGAATGCCCATTGTTCTGCAGCGAAATAATCCCTTTACCGAAAATATCTTGCCTTTTTTGGATTCCTTGACACTGTTTAGTTCAGGTGTCATAGCGTGTTTATGAATTTATTGCTTACCCCGAGTCAAAAGCTCCACAAGCAACATCCCCTGCCTATCTAAAATCACATTGCACAATTTTCAATACTGAAGTTATGTGCTCTAACTTCACTTTTTTGGTTGGTGTACAATACCCCCCTTTAAATCTTTAAATGCTTTCATTATTATTCTTACCATTACATTACTGAAAATGTTTTCTCCTTGAACTTTATGCACAGCTGTCATTTTCATCACTTGGCCGAGGCTAAAAAAGCATTAGGTGCATCGCCAATAGCCCTCGTGTTGCTTCGAGTGCGAAGTAATTGAAATCACTCAATCAATTATGAACTTCATTAATCTTTTAATGAATTTCGTCTGTTTTCATGCCTTTTCATGCAGAAAATGAATAACATTTTGACATTTTAACTGCTCACAAACTAACTTAAACACTGATTAATACTTATGTGCTGGAGTCTGTGATTAAACAGATATATGTAGTGTATCTGCTAGGAATGGCGACAATAGCACTGCATTTGCTATATTTAAAAAAACGGTACTAGCTTAAAAACACACCTGGTTGTAAGATTAGTAGTAGTTTAATATTATATTTACTGTTCGTTGGACGAAAAGAAAATTAACGTATGTAATATCCAGTGAATTTCAAAAAACTGCAACAAGAGTTTTTCCAGCAGAAAATCAAGTTTTTGCTTTTAGTGGAGTAGCTTCAGTTTCGTGTTCCATATCCATTCCGGGCTGTTGTGTTTCATTAAGTTAGCTACTGGATAAAAACATGTAAAGAATAAAATTATTGTTAACATTTTTTTTTTAATTTAAATAATTTATCGTAGTTGATATGGCAAAATGTATAAAAGCCACGAGTCGTCTTACAAAGAGTCTCGTTCGCATTTTATCAATCTCCGTAAAAAAAAACCCGTAACAAATTACACATTTTCTTATCTGTATCACTTGTAATTCAACGATACATTACGAGTTTGTATATTTAATAGTTTTTCTTTGGGTACAGAAGTGTTGATAGAGTGTCTTCAGTGTAGAATTTGAATCGTAAGGTTATCTTAAGGCTGTTGCTATTTCTCGTTAAATTTTTGTTTAATTTTATTTTTACGTGATTCTTAAAAATACCTTATTTCACACAAAAATCGGTTTTATAATAATATATTATAAATATTAATAATTGCATTTTATTCATTAGAAAAAAAAACATGATTATTTTAGGAATGAGCTATAATAGGATTATTTAACAAAATAATTGACATATTAAAGTTTTAATAATAATTTTATCATATTTTATTTGTAGAAAAATACTGAAATATTTCCCTAAACTAAAGTATATTTTAACAAATAACATTAATAGGTTGAAAAGCTCAAAAATTAGAATGAACTGTTAGCATTGGATTTTGTAATTCTGAGTCATATACAAGCGATGAATGTATCATATAAATAAATTCTAACTTGTCTAACTTTCTTCTATGTAAGCAACTCTAAGTAATGTTACATTTAACATGAAGCAGACTTATTATATTATTCCCTATCCTCTGAGTCGTGGTAATTGAGTGGTAATAAACAGCGATGATCTAGAAAAAATTCTAAAATAATTTAAAGCATTTTCCCACCAAACGCCATGTAGAGTTATGATCATTTATATTAAGTTCAATTTGGCTTCGAAGCTCTTCCGTGGCATGGTGAAGAAGTTTGGAGAGACAAAGATCGAATGAAGCTTCGTGTTGTTGTTTTCGTGTCAGTAGATATCACAAAAAACATCAAGTACTATGGAGAAATATTAATATCAAATGCCACCAAAAGCATCCAAAACAGCAGCTCTGGTGCCTCAGGACCGTATAAGGTATCCTATAGGGGGTGATAGAGTGGAATCAAGCCAAGTTTTTTTATTTTTTTTATTTAAGTATTTTTGGTGCAACAGACGGGCTTTCCAAGAGATGCCTTGACGTAAGCTAAACTTCAGTGCAGTTCTACAAATAGGATAGGACTTTGTTTTGTCTGAAAGAATTTTCATGCCCTTACAGTGACCCGTTCTCAGTCTAGTAATGGTTCCTGTTATAATCCTGAGCCAGTCGAACTCTGTTACCAGAGGTTTCTTGAAATTTTGAGTTTATAATCTATATCTTGCTACTCCATTGATATCTACAAGCGTGATGGTAGTGTTGGATTGGACAAGGTTCCTTGCTTCTTTGGATACATTATCCACACTCTTATTTATTTATTTGTTGTTCAGAATTACGAAGTCCACCATCAAAAAATTTTGTGTTCTTCTACAACAATGTTAAAACACACAAATCAAACAAGTTGTGGTGCCTGTTTTCCAGGAGAGAAAGCAGTGCTCCTAATAATTGGCTGGGTAGAGAAATTGTTTATAGCTCAGTTATCTGGGGCGCAAAACTTCCAGCCCGCAAATAAACAGTTCAAATTTGCCTCTAAATTTCAACCACCATCAGCAGGTTATCGAATTGGGGATTTGGAATTTTAACATTATATATCAGTACATATACCAGTCTATAACTAATGGTTTAATATACTACTAAGAGATAAGACTTTTAATTCAGATAAATCACGAATAATGATATTGCATCAAATATAATTACCATTTGATCTAAATATCGCCATTGATGTCAATCGAAAAGCTCTACATAACACTCGATAAAACAAGGAATGTATATCAATTACAGTAATAGCTAGAAAAGCAAATGTTTTAAATATTTCTCAGAAACTCCTTTAACAGCAAACGGATACTCCTCCATAGAAAGGAGAAGTGCGGAGGACTCCTCTTACGGAGTAAAAGCGTCTAATGCCGGGACCGATATGAATCCCTTTCTAGCTCAGTTGTTTAAAGCGAATGTTTGCGGCCTCGCAGATGGGCTGTTAATATATACAAAAAAATCAAGGTAAATAACCTATATCAAAAATAAAGATCCGTAAAGTGTGTTAAGATGTAATGCTTGTGAATAGTGTATTTAGAATGTAGTTACGGGTCGAAGTCGTTTTTCCATTTATGATCTATTTACAGCTTTATAATGATTCATAATCATTAAAGCATGCTGCAAACGAAAGTCTACATTTGGTGTAATGTAGAAACGTAAGCTAGGTGTTAACTCAGGATTTGACTCATGTAACAACAGCTGTATCTTCCCAGCTCTGCCGTCAACATATTTTTGTGATGCATTGAAACTTCGTTACGCAACAAACAGTAAAATAAATCTTCTTTTATTTCCTAGTTTTATTTTAAAACTGTCAAGTACGTTATTTACAAAAAAAAAAAAGAAATATATAATCAAAATTGTTTAATTAACTTAAAATTTGACTTCAATGAATACATTATAATTCTAATGATGTCGAAAGCGAAGGGGTTAAGTTGCTATAGTAAATGAAGAGTACATTTTTTAGGAAAGACATTGCGAGCAACAGCATCAACTTTCATTCAAAGGTGGTTAAGCGAAACAAATATTCAAATACCCCAGCTCTTTAATCTTGGGAGAACCTTAATCAAAGACTTCAAACTAATAACTTTGTAGGAATTTGAATCGCGTGCAATTTCTGAAATTCACCCTCGTTTCCCACAACGAAAGTTATTTGCATTACGAAATGGCAAATGATCTACGGTCATTATGCTTACAACACTCCTTTGAATTGCTAATCGAACTCTAGGAGCCATCAACAGTCTTTCCGGGGTCATTTTAGGAAGGAAATTATGCCTTTGTCATTTATCATGCCACTTTATCATCGGACAAGTCCTTCGTTTCGTTCTGAATGTTCTGTGGTCAATAGGAAACTCATATTTCACATTTGATTTAGTACTGGGTGTTCCAATTTGCATAGTAATTCATTATTTTAGTTTGGTTGGGTTTTTGAAATAATGAGGCGTGCTTTGTCGGTGAAGTATTATAATGGCTTATACAATGATTGGAATAATCTCGATTCTTAAATATTTATGTGATATAAACGTAGTTTAAATATATCCTTCAAAAGAAATCAATTAGTTTAAATATATAAAACTAAATAATTATAAAGGGTTTTGTTCGGGCTTATATACAATTTTTCTATTATAAAAATAAATTACCATAAAATAAAATATGTGTATTGCGAAAAATGGTCACCTGTTATATGAATATAAGAGAATGGAATAATACGTATAGATTTCGTTAGGTTTACTTACAGTTATATAATACTCTTTAAAATCGGAATATATTATGTTCCTATTTATTGTTACATATTGGAAAAGATATAAAGATTTTACTTATTTTTTATTTCTTTTATAACGTATCGTTTTAATATTAAATTAAAAAATGACGCATTAGACCATTCTGTTGAACGAGTTATTAATATTTTATTATTTCGAATTTGATAGAGAGTAATTATTCAAGCTATTAATATGTTTTAATTACGTGAACAATTTATAATTAAAGTAATATTTTAATATAATCTGTTACTGAATTGGACAAATTTCGCTGATGATTAGTTTTCATTAACTATACACATTTTTTGATTTTTGCAGACAGTTTGCAGTGAGAAGAATTGTGACACACTGATTCACTACTTAGAATCTGATACATCGAAAGTTGTCAAGTTATCAACCAATAAAGTAGCCAGGAGTAATTAGAAGGATTTTTTTTTAATTTCTATAAATGTAATGACAGCCCTTAATTATATAATTTGATAAGAATCATAAAGTTTAATTAATTACTCAATGTTTTCACAAATCCAATTAAATAGTCGTCAGATAAATTTATTACTTAGTCTTCTCAATATATGTAAGGTCGCTCTCTTTCAAATCTCTGTTAACTCCTCAGAATCCAAGATAATAATTAAACAATAAAGCCTTATCTTAACAACTCAATTGCACCTAGACACTTCTTGATTACATAAGATTCGGCTTATAGTAATCTATAACCAGGAGTCCCTTCTTATAAATTTTACTACAAATGATCAACCACAAGAACAATTCCCTCCAATTAACTTACAAGCATTTGCCAGCTTCTCTTTATCACCTGTCCAAATTCTATTCCTTTCAGTAATATTTCATTTACATATCGCTACAATTAATTCAATTCAATACACTTCTTATCTTCATATAATTTGCCTGATAATTTTATATTTGATTGGAAAGGAGTTGGAATTTTTCGCAATTCAAATTACAGATGTAACCAAGGCTACTAAAGTGAGAACTTCGAATAACCCACGACACATAATGATTTAATAAATAAACTACTATAATGAAGGTAAAGCGGTAATTAACTTTCGTCTGAAACTAAAGATTACGATTATAAATTCTAATTTATCTCAATAACACCACGCACAAAAGTGGATTCGAGTAAGAAAGAATACATATCAACTAGATTGAATCCAATATCAGCTATCCGACAACCATTTAACTATCGTGCTCTAGGATCAAGTGTACTAGAACCATACTAAACTGCCACTGCTTCTCAGCACTTCTAACACGTAAAATCCCCTTCTATTCACTATATTTCTACATATATAAGAATGCTGATTTACATAAGTCATGGTTTATTCACATGGTAAGGTTTTCAAAACAAATGAGGTCATAAAGTATCCCAGAAGTTTAGTTGAATGGGGAAATATGCAAGTACTTCCCCATTCGACTAACTTATAAAGTGTAGTATGCTTACTGAATGTATAATGTTTATTCTACGTATATTGAAGTATGAACATAATTTAAACTATTGTAAACCCCTTCTGTGTATATTGCGATCTAATACTTGGAGATCCATAATTTAAAAGAATAAAAGAAATATACTCAAATAAAAGTATGAGTACGAAATTGTTTTCAGATCTCATTAATCACTCCTAATTATTTGACCACAGGACAGCAAACGATTTAAATCAGAAAGCAAAGAAGAATACTCAAAAATTAATATATTTGATGACACAATTGCTCCACGATAGTATCATCTATGTCTATCAGTACTAAAGCTTGGAACTGAATACTACTAAATGACCGATCACACATGGTCACTTTAAACTAAACGCCAACTGATATGATATAATTCTTCTTAGCATCTGCACACACCTAACCTCGTAGTTTATATCTATCAATCTCTCTCTTATTCGCTCTCCGTTACCCTAACACTACACTTATAAATGCTATTCGATCAATTTTATTCACTTCACTTCAATACATTTATTCTAAGTTGCATAAGTCACGATTCATTCACAAACATAAGTTCTCAAATCAAACAACGCCATAGCAAATCTCCAAAAGGTTAGTTGAAGGGAAATACGCGTGGGAACCCGTTACAAATCTCAAGTGAGATGCGTTTAATTAGTACATCTATTTATTTAATCTATTTCTCGTTTACAATACAAACTACTCCGCCATATATGCATGGAAATGCAAGAAATTATTCACAAACAAACAGTAATACTCAACTTCTCTTCTAGTCTTACCAAGATAAGCTCCATATATAAATAAAATAACTTTGCAGAAAGAGTTTGGTATCATCTATCTTATTCTCTTGATTTCTCTCCAACAGATAACCACTTTCTCATTCATTACATATCCACAGGCGCAACAGACACTTCATTAATCGCCAAGACTTCGACAGAGCTTCTATCATCACACAAAAGTCCAGACAGTATTTTAGTTGTCTGGTACTGATAAAACACCAGTGTAGTGTTATGAAGTGTGGAAGGGAAATTAACTAGATAAAGTAGATTAACCTTAATCCTTAAGTAATCGTTTCTTTTGTGTGTATAAAATTTGTGTTTTTATTGAAAATAATTTATTGTGCGCATAGTTCATTCCTTCAGCATGTAAATTCAGATCATTAACTTTTGCAAAGTTCAAAACTACTATTATAACATTCATTTCCTATCATTATTTGTCAATATTTTAGGTACAGAAAGCCAAATTTCAAATTAATGGAGCATGCACAAGATTTACAGAAGGTATACTTAAAACTGAAAATTTGTTTACGTATGATGAAAAATAAACAAGAAAATACTCAACATTGCTCATATTTTAACAAATATTTCTTTCTTTCTCTCATTTCGATATAAGAACAGGCGTTTATTAATTAAATAAATTCGACGAGATTTATAATGAAAATTTTAAACTGAATCTGAATCTTGAGGCTTGAAAATACCGGGTGAGAGGTATAGAAAATATGGTATTAAAATAGAAAATAAGAATTCACTATAGTATTTTCAGAAAATTTCCTCCTCATTTTTCTGAGATGTCCATGAGTATGACACCATTCATCTCCCAAAAAATAATTGCCATAATTTTTCTGGTCGATGAAACCATTTTCGCCTTCTTTGGAAATTATTTACCGAAAGTAATCCTTTCTTTTGACTGATGTTTATGTTTTGGTGTATCACAGTGAATCCAAAATCTTATTGACGCAGAAACCTCAGCACAAACGGATGACGACAACTTGACGCGCAGCAAACAAGTTTTCTTTTGATAACAAATCAAACCTAACCCATGAAACAGTGTCAAATTTGTTTGTCACCTTTTAACAGATGATAATACACATTAATTACACCAGCTTTTCTTATTAGTGCCACTTTCGTCAATAACAGATTTTTTTTTGAATCAGCCTTGTATTTAGATTTTTTTAAATTATTTCTTTCTAACATTTTTTTCATATTTTTCGAGTAACCTTCATTCCTGAATAAATTCATGTATCACATGTTTCCAAGATTTCTATCATTTTTCAATAATATTTCGTTTAGAAAAGGCTATTTTTCAAAATAGTTTCATTTTTTCCTTGAACTACTTAAACGAATAAGATTCAGCTGTACTATTTTAACACATTGTAGCTTTTAATTAAAAAAAGAACTATTGAAATCGACTCAATTCTGCAATAATTTTTCTATACTCTCGTCTAATTTAGACGACAGAGGAAGACCTCACAATGGGAAGGGCACAAAAATATTTTACGAAATACGTTTTCAGTTTTTTATAATATTTTAATGAAGAAAGTGAAGTTATGAGATTAACTATATATACATGTACCAGTAACTATAAATTATTTTAAATTTCGATTCGAATACAAGTAATTATAATTATACTATTATAAAACTATACTCGTGTTTAAAATTATACTTCAACTTCAGTGCACTCGAATTCTGTCTTTCTAAAATGAGAGTAATAATAGATAATTGTATATTAAATGTCGTAAAAGAATATTTTTACATTTTTTCCCTCTAATTGTACGTTTTGACGCTGTATATTCGTAAGAATTCTTTTTTTTTTCCAGTCGCAAAGTTCCGTTATTACCTATTTCTTAAAATTAGAAATCTTTCTATCTGTATCCGTATGTTTTTTTAACACCTTCAATATTGTGCTCATAAATTCCTTTTTCAAGAGTGAAGACACACACGCACACTAACTCGGATACGATGGAAAATTGGAAAAAGGAAATTGCAGTCAATGCTAAAGTTTTTCTGAGAAAACTTAACTAAGAGAACAAATAATCTCGTAATCAGCACTTAGAAAATATTCTTGGAAAAAAAGATTTCTTATCAGTTGCGATGAATGTAGTAAAAATATTTTAAAAGAGTTATGCTAATTGTTGTGGAATTTTAAATGCATTCTTTAAGCAGTTTTTTATAAATTGTTTTAAAAAAATTCAACTTAAATAAGCCTTTTTATTTTAACTACATATCTGCATTTAAAAATATTATAAATAAAAATATTCAATTAAAATTATGTAAAATGCGCTATGTAAGCTCTATTCAATTAAACTACAATTAGATAATCTATGTTATTAAAAGGAAGAATTTCTATTTTTATCGGTGGTGTAGCGAAATGTTTAGAATACTAAAGACCACGAAATTTGATAAAAATAATTTATCACTGCTGATTATATGCACCCAGGAGCTATTTATTCGAAATTCGTCTTTGATTTCTTAATTTTTAATTTTAAATTGAATGTGCATTCACTATGCTTGTTCAGATTTTAAAAAAAAATGTTCTAATTTTATCGACGGCATAGAGGAAAGATTACGAAATGTGCATGCATGAAATTTGGATCAAAGATTCTGGGAATACTGATAGTGAGCCCCATGAAGGTATTTTTTTTTAAAAAATCTACTTTGATTACAAGCAGTTTTATTTTAAATTTCCTTTACGTCATATATGATGTCATGTGTATCTTTCCCAGACAAATAATTTGATTTAGATATCTTAATAATTCTCTCTTTCGAAAAAGTTATTACGATTCTTTTAACTATTTGTAAAATAACTATGATTGTTTTCTGAATAAACCCTAATCTCAAAAGAATATTATTTCACAAAGCAGGAAAAAAAAACATTCTGTTTTTTTTTTTTTTATTTTTAAATTTGGCAACATTTTTCTGGGTTAAAACGGTGGCAAGAGCAAGCATAGAATTAGTGTTTTGTGGAAACCGTTAAAAATTAATACGCTTTATTCGTTTTTGTATTTTAGATTGCCTGTATACTTTTTTTTTTGTTTTGAAGTTCATCTGTTGATATTTGTATAATTTTAATATTAATTTTGTTGGCCAAATATTTATTTCAAGTGTTGATTCTGTCTAAGCCTATTTTTCTCTTTTAGTTGTAATTGAGATACTTTATTTGTCACTTTTAATGAATTGTACTGCTTCAAGTAATCATATATTCTATTCCAGTTAAAACTGAAATATATCATAAGTCAAATTTAGGGAATTTTATTGCCTGAGATACTCATACTTACAGTGCTAAGCTACCTGATTTGTATTGCCTGAGTTTATCATAATTTCCATTTCATACCTAGGCTGCCAATTGAATTTCATTTTGCTAAATATTTAACTCATTGTAATATAACTAATTTATTTTTTTTATTTTGGTTAAAAAGAAGGGTTAAAATGCGGTTTAGCCGCAGCATCAGCAAAAATTTTAAAAATCAACAAATATGATATTTTTATGTTAACTGTGTATACGTATCTGAGTTTACTATAACGTTCCATAATTAGCAAATGATCACGAACTTTTATTTAAATGCACGGAAAAATTCATGAATAAATACCAAACAGATTTTTTTTCAAGAAAAACACAAATATTCTTTTCTGTTGACTTGAGTAACATATTTTTGATAAATTATTATAAGTTATTAAAAAATTTATGTTCCGTTATTGGATTAATTTTAAAAGTTAAATCCGTGTGAAGAAAATAATTGTAACTTATAGTATTATTACATTTTAATTTTTTTAGATTTTATGTAACATTCAACAATTTGATACAGCTTTATTTAAACTATTGAATAGTTATTTCATTAATTAAAGATATAAAATTATAAAGTCTCTTTAAAAAGCCCAATATATATATATATACATATATATAACAGGTCAATTGAAAAGTCCCCGGCCTGACACATAGATGGCGCTACTAGAATTAAATCCATATGTTTTTTAGTTAGCCCTAACCCTCAAAAGATGCTTGTATAAATTTGACAGCTGTCGGATCATTAGTTTGTGAATTATAGCATTTTGAGTGAAGCAACTTTTATTATTGTGAAAAAAATGGATAAAATGGAATTTCGCGTGTTGATAAAATATTGCTTTTTGAAGGGGAAAAATACAATTGAAGTAAAAACTTGGTTGATGCCGAGTTTCCGGACACTGCCCCAGGAAAATCAACCATCAAGGATTGGTATGCTAAGTTTAGACGTCGTGAAATGAGCACCGAAGACGGTGAACGCAGTGGACGCCCAAAAGAGGTTGTTACCGACGAAAACATTAAAATAATCCACAAAATGATTTTGAATGACCGTTCCTAATATTTTTCCACAATTCACCGTGAAAGAAATTTGCTTCATCTTTATGAACTATCCAGATATACTTTTATAATTCTGGAGACACTAATTTATAGAAAATTAATTAAATATTTTTGTAAAAAATGACTAGAATTTGATTTCATAGAAAGTCTAATAATTTTGCGAGAGGGAATTGAATTTTTTCCCTTTTATTTACCACATTCATCTAGTTTCCCTTTTATTTACCACATTCATCAAATTTTCCACATTCATCTAGTCTTAGAAATTAATTTATACGTAAAAATTAACATTAATGATTAAATTTTCTCAAAGAATAAAGCAATATTTTAAATATGAAAATGAATCCTTTAAATAATTTGGAGTCCATTGTATTTCAAATAAACATAAATATATAACTAGCTCATTAATTTAAAATTTTAGATTTATATGTATATATTATTATGCTACTGTAAATAATAATTTAAATAGAATATAAACAATTATAATTTATTGATGAAGAAGAAAATAGTGAATTAAAATAATTATTAATTAGATAGGGTTTTTGGTACTAGAACTAGGACGAAGGCTATGAAAATAAGTAAATGTAAACTAAATTTTTTGTTAAATTATACTCAAGAGCAAATTCATATATATATATATAAAGATATGTATTTATGTGTGTATTTGTTTATTTATGTGTGAGTTGTCCAGAAAGAACTTTAATTGTGTTACATTACATAAGAAAAAGATGGCAAACAAGTTATAATAGTACATTTTAAAGACAGTTTTGTGCATTAAATTTTCAAAAATAAAAACGAGCACTTAAAATTGGAATAAATAAAGAGATCTCAAGCTCTTCCATTATGAATATATTTTTCATTTTATATTATTTATTTATTTTTACTTTGTTCGAGTAATACTTGTTTCAAAATGCTTTCATTATATGTTTGAATCAACCCGCGCCTGTACGTCTTGTTTCTCATTGAAGGAAAGTATGTGTGAGTTTGAATGTGCCGCCATCTACACTCGATCAAAGGAATAAACTTTCTTTTTTGAAGATAGATAAAGTTTTTAGATAGTGTTCAATTTCCTTTTTTTCATAAAGAAGTTACAAAAATAATAAATATCTATAACAGTAAATAAATTATTATTTCCTTTCACGATAAATTACGTATGATATGACTTCTTTAAAATTAACACTGTATCGCATCTCATAAGATAATTAATTCTTTTCTTAAAAATACTTCTGATATTTCATTAAAATTTAAATTTTTAAATTTATCAGATAAGTTCTACATTTTTATTTACATTTTCGCAAACATTTTGCAGTGTACAGACATATAAGTATCGTATACTAATCTTTTAATTTCAATAGATATTAATTTCAATTTATTTACCGAAACTGTTCCAGCTACCTTACTAAATGAAACTGACGCATATATCTAACAACGGCAAAAAAATTTATTTTTCGATGCTTTTTAAAGAATGCACCTCCGTTTCTACAACTTATTTAGACATATGAGTAAATATTATTTTTTATTATCAGCTTTAATTTTTAGTATTTTAAATAATTGCTCATATTTATATACCTGTAGTTAATTTTTCTATGTTTTTATTTCTAATAATGCCGTAAAATATTAACACTAAAATGGAAATTGAAAGAAAAAAAAGGATGATTAAACAAACAAAAAACTTGTTTTGTTATTATAAATCTAACTTTTATTCTTACTTAATATTGATTATGTTATCAAATAAGAGTTTTTTTAATGATAAATAAAAAGTTAATTGTACTTATATATATATATATATATATTAAAAGAAAAACGTATACACCATTCACCGGTTTAAATTCATCGTTTAATTAAAATATCTATAGTTTATTGGAATTTAATGGAATCATTTTTCGTATTTTATCATCAGTATGAAAAAAACTCTTTTTTTTTAAAATGCATCTTTCTTTTTTCATTTTTATTTCCAAAACAGAAAACTGTATTAATTTCGTATTATATTTTTAATTAAAAATACTTATTATCATATTTTAATTTTTTGATACATCTAAATCTGTTTTGATCAACAGAATTGCTTGTTTTGTGATAAAAGTTGCGAAATACTGCTAAACAATTGATTAATATCTGGGTGTTTTTTTTAATACAGTCCGTTTTTTATTTCCAATATACTTACATATATCTCATTTCTCATTGAATTTCGCAATTTTTTTAATAAATTATTGAATTTCAAAATTATTTAACCACTTCTCATAATTTAACTTCAAACTTAAAGTGAACAAATACCTATTTATCTATGTACGGACAATAGTTAATTAAGCTGATGGCAGTATTTTCCAATTTTACGATTCCTTACCAATGTAATGTATGCCATTATTACGATTCCTTACCAATGTAAATCTGGAAGCGTCGAAATTTAGTTCTTTATGTAACATGCAATAGGGCGTCATTAAATTAAATGAATAAATTTACTAATAATATATTATAATACTTAATCATATTAGATAAAATATATATTTAAAAATAACTCATATTTAATTAAAACATGCATATGTATATATATAATATATATGTATATATATATATATTATATATACATATATATATATATATATATATATATATATATATATATATATATA
>BMAW01048093.1:40538-76362 GCA_019974015.1 Nephila pilipes
GGCCTTAGGCTGTTACATTAGATTATTTTAGATTTATAAGCCTAACTATCCCCATAAACAACACATTTCATTTAAAAATGGTTATAAAACCCCAAAAAAATATAAATTTATTAAAATCTCTGAAAACAGTAGTTCAAAGAAAAATTAAAAAGGAAAACAACAAAGAACTAAATAATCTTTAAAAAGCAGAAACACAAAAACTAAAAAGATTTAAGAGAAAAATCAAAATTTTCCTAATGTATTGGTTCCCGTGTCTTAATATTACAAAAAGTAATACAAAGAAATTCAAAAATTTATGAAACACACACACACACAGGCACACAGGCACACACACACACAAACAGACACAAACACACACACACATAGATATATATATAATCATTTTCCACAATATGTTGTAAATGTTTGTGGTGTAAAAGATTTTGCAATTCAGTAAGTTTGCATTTGTTCATTAGTTTATTCAAAACAAAAGAATTATAATTAAATTTTTTCATGGTGAAAAGTTCAGAGAAATTTCATTATGAATAATAAGTTCCATAGTATAGAGGTGGTGAATAATTTGAAATTTAGTTTGCAAGTGAATATAATTCTCAATTATTTCCATCATAATTCAGTGACTGTACTCTAGTTGAAGATATGAATATTTTCACTTTGATATAAGAATCCTTTTAAGATCAATAATTTACAGATTTTTTTTTCTCTTTTTTTAGATTGTAAATATTTCGTTTAAGCCATCATTTGACTAGTATTATAATACTGAACATATTTATGTTTACATTTTTGCGTTTCATTTTAAATATTTTTTGAATGGCTAAAATATTTAACACGTTATTTTTATTTAATCACTTTTAATTTTGGTTAAAAAGAAAACGTGAAATTTTCGCAAAAGTTTGTAAATAAGTACTTGAGAAGGAAAACAGGGGATTTTTCTAAACAAATAGTCTAGCATTATTTCTGTCTATTTTTTTTTTTCGGTGATGTGTTCTGCTTTAGAAAGACAGAAATATATTTTTATCGAAAATAATCTCACAAAAGTATAACATTAATGCAGTATAATGAGAAACATTTTTCTCGACGTCTTCAGAAGAATTCTTATGATTAAGATCCAGTTTTCTGTCGAAAACTCTCAATAACAAGGAAGAAACGTAAGTATTGGTAATCAAACAATACTCTATAATAAAGTACATCTTTAAAATGTTATGCGTGCGACAATTTTGAAGTGAAATATTATCTTAACTATGCGCTTGCACTTAAATGTATGTTATTATTTATGTCTTTGTTTAAGACGGAGTTACAACGTTCCTAATAGATATGAAGGGGCCAGAAACTAAAATAAAGTTGTTTTAAATTATAGTTATATGAGAACAATTTAAGCAAACAAATAGTTCAAAGAAGGATTCCGTGAATAAAAAGCAGATTTCTATAGTTCCCCTCCCCCCTAAAACTAGTGAGAAAACTTTCACTGTTATATTTTTTTCCAAGTTTTTTTCATTCACAATATTATTTTTAAGAAATAATTGGTAGAGAACATATTTTTAAGTTTACTGAAAAGAATTTATTTCTTGAATGTTTTATTCAAAGACATTTTATAATAATTTATACAAAAAACTATTATTCCATTTTATTTATTCAATTATCAAATGCCATATTTATAGTAGCAAAATGTTATGTTTTTGTTGATTTAACATAAATAAATTAAGGAAATCAGAATGGCCTTTCTTTTTCTGTTGTTTAATTTTTACAAAACATAATAAATCACGATAAAATATAAATTCATTTAAAAATTAAATAGTTAAAAAATTAAATTACATACACATTACGATAATTAAATTTCTGCCTCATTTGTTTCTATTCCATTTTGGTTCTAATTTTTTTTAAAAGTCTTACTTTAAACTTTAAATAATTATAATTAAAGAATGCCTAAAAGATGATGATCTAAAAATTTAAATTAAACTATTAGTTTCTCTCCCTCCGAACTTGATCATTCAGCTACAGAATATAAAAGAATTATTTTCTCGAATTGTAATAATACTGTCATTCCTGAAATGTAGGAGACATAGGAATATTATTCGATATACATAATAATAAAAAAAAAATGGTTAAATACCTCTGTTTTTTGCTGTGTAAATCAAATAATTGTTTTTTAACACATTCAAGAACATCCTTCTAATATTTTTTTCTGAAAAATATGCATATTATATAGAAAATTGCTGTTATGGTTGATATTTCGACTTTTAACTTAAGTAAAACAGTACGCTGTTATATACTTGAAGTATTAGTTCATGAGTATTCAGCGTATTTAGTAAAAAGCCATAAAACTGATCAAAGAGATTTGTTTTCTAAGGATTTTATACGTAAATAATTACGGAATAGTTTGAATTTCTCACGAAAAAATTAAAAAGATTTTTACTGTCTTTATTACGAAGTTTAGATTTAAAATTATTTTATTTCTAAGCTAAACATATTATTTAAACATTAGAGTCTATTTTGAATTTTTTATTATTTAGTACTTAAAAAATTCTAATATAAAACGACTGACTACCGATGGAGAATATCACAGTAATTAAATATGAAAAAAATTACACCACATTAAAAATAGTCTCAAAAAGAAGAAATAATCTAGTCTTATAATCTTACAATTTGTATTTATTTCATTTTAAATATATGCATTCATTAAATTAAAATATTTCCTTTTTCAAATAATAAGAAATAATTAAATTATTATATAAGAAATTAATAATTATATAAGAAATTAATAATTATATAAGAAATAATTAAATTTCTTAATTATATTATTATTAAAAATCCATGGTATTATATTCATACGACTGGTTTACAACAGTCGTCTATTAACTATGTAATCAATTTATTCTTACTAAAAATATTATTTTAGGAGATTTTCTGCCATATATATATATATATATATATATATGTGTGTGTGTGTGTGTGTGAACGATAATCATTTTAATCCAAACTAGTTTAAAAGAAAGTTTAACAAAGTAATCTCATTCAATGCGGGTACTATAAGAGTACAGTAAAATTTATATGTAGAGAGAGAATTCTCATTTAAATTCTCAGCTGATGTGAGTTTCAAATAAATGTTCAAGTAATTTTTAAGCCATTGTTTCATTAGAGCAGAACTATTTTCAGATGTCATATTCGATTTTCTGATTTGTAAAAACATGACAAGGAAAAAATACTGTTTTGGAATGTGCGTTATAAAAGTACATTTATAGCAATGTTTTTATAATAACATAAACAATACTTTTATGTAAATTAGCGCCAATTAGTAATGATGAGATTTTGTTATAGAGACACAGTTGGATAATTAACTTATTTAATAATGTTATAGATTTGATTATTGAAGGAAATAGAAGATTTAATATTGATAATTTTGAAGTACAATGCACTAATTTTTCTTCTTTTTTTCAAAAAAAATTAGGATTTCTCAAAAAGAAAAGAAAATAGGAAAATAACTGTTAAACTAACTAAAAAAAACTGTTATTTTCTACAAAAATAATATTATGTAAAAAAACTAAATTTGAAGACATATTTGTAAATATTTTTTAATCCATATGTATCATATAAATTGTTACAAATAAACAAATAGTTTGATATTTTAATTTTGCTGTTTTTTCTTTTCACTGGCTAAGATTTAAATTTAGGTTTAAAATTTATTGTTAGCATGTATTTAGTAAACAGGACTTATGTTCATTTTTAAATTATATATATATATATATATATATATATATATATAACTTTATCAAAACAGCATAAGAAACATATTTTTTCTTCAATTTAATTTTGTTCTCAAGTTTAAAAATTATTTTCTTTCATGATTTCTTAAACAGTTCCGTTTGATTAAATGAATTTATCGAATTTTGGAAGTAGATTCTCAAATACTTTTCAAGAGCTTCTGCAATTTAACTAATTGTATCTTCGATTCCTTTCGTAATCAATAAGATATTAATCAAATTGCCATTCTCAGCCCACAGTTTCATTACGATTCTACTCAACAGATGGCACTGTCACTTTCACGATTTGTAAACTCTATTGATCCTGGACCACACAACAAGCTAAAGAGTACGCTTTTCTATCCAATAATACTCAGTCCCTAAAACACTGCAGTGGGCTTAGAATTCCTCGACATACCGTTACAAGAAGACTTCAGAACACAAACATCTAGACTTGCCTTTATAAAGCCAAATCTTTTAAACCTTAGTCTTCCCCTTCACTATAAAACAACGTATGGAATTTTGGCAGAATTTTTGCGCCAAAAATGATTTAACATTTAGATACAGAACATCACTGTCTTTTCCATTTTCTTCACATGTTAAGATTATATACTGTTAAAATTTTTTAACTCTTTTACTAATTGTTGGATGTTGTCAGTTTTATGTGTGCAAACGTGATAATTCTTCGTGGATAAAATTTAAAAATAGAGGATGGCGGATAACTATGCAAGCTATGATGAAGAGGTAGGATGATTATTTAAGATATTTTTAATTCCCCTTTAGATTTTGATGTTAGTAGTTGTAGAATATAAAAATATGTTTTCGATATTAAAAAAAATATGCCATGTAAATTAGTTTCTATAGAAAAAAATATAACCTCAAAACAAAAACTGTAAATATTACAACATTCCTTATAACCAGTGAATCTTACATCCATAATTATACTTTGGAAAACTTCAAGGAAATTATAAAATTTTAACTATGCATTAATATGTTCTCCAAACTAATTAAGATAATATATATATATATTGTTTAGGAATATATCATACTTTTATTCAAGCACCAGCGTATAAGTAGCTCGAATCAAAGCATTGATAAGTGACTAGGAAAGCGTAATTCATTAAATCAATGTAAAATATGGAAACAACATATGAAGAAGTTAAGTTAAAAGCACATTAAAATAATTCAATATTTTTGATGGAAGTCATTTTGATAAAAGTAACTTAATTTAATGAATAATATATATCTGTTAATATCCAATAAAAAAAACATATAATATCTGAATATATATTTGCAATATCTAAAATTCTAAGTAAAACTGGGTAATTCAATTTTCTATATTTTGTAAAAACCAGAGATTTGTTTTTTCTTATTTTATAGGATATCGAATGATTAGAACTTCGTGCACCAAAAGTAACTAGGTGATGCTGTTGTTAAAATATATATAAATTTCTTTTTAAAATATTTCAAAGTTTCCTTTAATTTAATTTGAGAAAAAATTCTTTTTACAGGTACTTTGAAATAAAAAAAAGAATTTAAACAAATTTAAGTACAAAGAAAAAGTTTTTTTAGGACTGTTTTATTTCGACTGAAAGATGGAAAAGTTCTATGCTTAGAAGATGCACTCTTAATTTACTGTAAGATATTTCTGCTCAAATTGTTTAAGCAATAACGTATTTTATTTATTATAATTATTTAATTAACTAAAATATGGAATACATATACTCATTAAGTTCAGAAAATAAAAGTAGTACAAATTATTGTTAATGCTAAATACAAGAATATGTAAGCCACTAACGGTGAAAGATATTCAGAAATATATAATAAGATTAAATACTGTGTGGTAAGAATTTCAAAATAGGAAAATGTACAAATATATTTTCATTTGTAAAATGTGTTATTTTAAAGATGAAAGTATTATAAAATGTTACTTCACAAATAAAAAAAATGCACGATTGCGATATTTTTGAAATTGATTATATAAAATAATTTGTTTCATGTTAACATCTGTTTATAAAAAAATGAGAATTCTGTGAAAATGTAAAATACGTAAATCCAATAAATAATTAAAAACGATATTAAACACTTTATAAAGTTTCTTCTTGAGCAATATACAAATACTTCGAGGAATGGGTTATAAAAATGATATTTCAGGCGTAATAGTATAAGATATTGATATAAGTTTAAAAAGCAAATACTTAAAAATATTAAAAAATCAAAAAATAAATACAGCAGAAAACAGAGAGGTTAGGACATTTAAAAATATTTATAAATCTCTGATATTTAAATGAAATTGGGTAAAATAATAAAATCTTGAAATTTTGTTCTGATTCTAGCATTTTGTATAAATTAATGGACTGTCAAATATGAACATTATTTAAAAAAAAAAAAAACCTTATTCATGTTGTTACCAAGACAGTTACAGAATCTATTAAAGTAATAGAAATTTTTCCCCTTTTGTACCATAAAACTTATTTTTAATCCGTTTATGTTAGAATTTTTTTTCTGATTTGTTCTCACATATTCATATCGAAATTCTAACTCGATAAAACTCTTTTATAAGTCTGCCATCTATGAATTTTTTTGGTTCCTTTTCCATAAAAATACTAAAATACACAGTATTTAATCCTGTTAGCGTCAAAAATTTAATAATAACACTTGAAGGAGCAATTTCAAAGCCTTCATGGTTTTTATTTTTAAAAGCTTTTCATTCGTAATTTATAGTATAAAATTTATCGTAATGTTATAGGCAAAATATTTGCCATGAATATATTTCGTAATACATTTTAGTATAAAATTTATTTCTGCACTTATTTATTGTAGTTTAAATTACGAATTATTTCGTTGTTGTATTCAAAGCTTAAAAAGAAAATGGTACAAAAAATAAACTTTAAATTGTTTATTATGATATAGAGCGAAATGTATAAAAAGTTATATCAGTTTAACATCTTTTCTCAATTACTTTGAATTTTTTGGTTTCAAATTAAAACGTTGCGAAAGTTTTTTTTTTTTAACAAATTGCAATCGTAACTTAGAAAATGCAAATAATTTTCCATACAGGGAAAATATTTCTTCAAGTACCTATTGCTTATAAAATTGTAATAATTTAATGAATTTGTAAACAAAAAGGTTATTAAACAGTTAATATTTATTTCAGCAATTGATAGTTATGAACACGAATTTCAAAATTGATAGTTTGAAACAAATAACCTTACAAAACCTTTTCATCCTTAACAGATCACTATACCATCGCTTTTCCTCTTAAAATAGTTTGAAAGTTTATAATTGAGGAAGTTCCAAATTTTTTCAGAAAATATTATCAATAAAATAAAAATCTATCTGTTTTGTATTTAACAATACAGTTTTCGAACCGTGAAATATTTCTTAATGCCTAGGGTTTCATAAATGGTAAAAAATATTTAGTTCCGTTGATGTTTCTTCAGTTGTATTCTGTTTGCAAGCTTTTTATGTCTTCCATTTAAGTTTGGATTAAGAAAATCAGATTTGTGTTTATAGTATACAAAAATAATATATTGATATTTTAATTTAATCCAGATCAAATGATCAAATTCGGGTATTATTTGCAGTGTTAACATAAATATTCTTGGTATTCTCACATTTATTTGAAACAAATTTTCGTTCTTTTCTAAATGAAACAGTTTGGTATGCGTTATAATATAAGAAGTAATAATGCCTTTTAGTTATTATTTTCAGTTGTGATCGATAACGAAATATAGCAAAAAAAATTGATTTTTTTTTTGTTTAATTTCAAAATCAAATTTATGAGCAAAAACATTTCAAAACATGTCATTTGAAATTATTTGCTCTGAAAGATGTTCTAAAACATACTTTTTGATGCAATTCGGGTGTTTTATTCAAAATGGTTACAAATGTAACAAACTAGTTATTTCGATTCTTATAACTTTCTCTAATCGTAATTATTAAAAATATATTGAAGAATCACTTCAAACGTGAAATTAAATCTTAATATTTAATTTATATATTTATATTTACAAAGGGGAAATCTCTATTTAGTTTAGTATAAAATAATTCACACGCGTAGCTGTTCAACAAAAATTAAATTATAATACATAAGAATCTAAATTAGTTTTTTCATAGAAACAGTAAGAAATTATCATTACTTTTTAATATGAATGTTGGATAACAGGAATAAATAATGGAAATTATACGCATTATTAAACAAATAATTTGCTTTCTCACTTTATGTTAGGAAAATAGAAAAACATTTAAGATAATAAAAGAAGATTCTAAGCTAAGCAGAATTAGAGAATGTAAAAGTTTATAAAAAGAAGGGTTATATATTACAGGCAAAAATAATTTTAAAAACGCTTGCTTTTTAAAGCAATTTACAACTAATGCTGTGGTAGAATTATGTTAGATTTTTTTCCGAAAATGTCCTAATTTGAAGGTTTGTCATCTTATCTTACATAATTATCAAAATAGTTCTAAAGTTTGTATATTTTTTGCCACTTTTAACAAAGTAACACATTTGTATATATATGCTTGAAATAAAATTTACTGTAATGCTATTCCTATAATCTAAAAATCGTTGAAAATTGTTAAATTACTTTTGTTTAAATATATTCCAGATAATATATTTTTAAAACAAAGGAATTTCCAGAATTTGGAATAAATTGCAAAAATTCTCAAAGAATGAAACTAAATTTATATTATTTGAATCAATATAAATTTTAAATTTTTATGAAAATTAAGAAAGAAATTATTTTAGAAGAAAGATATTGTTGAGTTATAAATGTATCTGTTATATTTTAATAGAATGAAACTGAAATTGGACATTTATTCTAGAAATACATTTTTGATTAAAGTTTATTTTGTTTGGTATAATTTAATTTCGCTCTTGGCTCTAAATTAACATATCCAAAAATAATTCCGAAACAAATTGCTTTGAAATAAATAAAAGAAATTTAAAATTTTCCTCTTATATGAGTATTAAAGTCTTTTTTTCTGAAATGAATTCTTATAAAATTAAATACGGCAGCTTTTAAAAGTTTTGTTTCTTTAATGATTACAGGAGTTACGAAATCAATTTTGCTCGAGGTTCTAAAAGATAATGAACTGTACCTTTTAGAAAAAGAACCTGGATTTTGTAAATTGTTTGTATGAAACAAATGAATTGACAGCGTAGCGATAAAAATGAATTGTTTAATTTTAAAGAAAATATAATTTCTGTTTACTTAGAATTATCATTATTTAGACGAGCATGATGAGCATCTATGCTAACGTGAGTATTCTTCATATTCCAATTAACAAGCAGAGAGAAACCCTTTAAATATTAATTCTGACCTTATTCAAGATAAATAAATATAATTTAATTGTAAAAGGTAAATTGATTTTAATTAGCAAATAATAAAGCTCAAAACTTTAATAAATGCAACAATTTTAAATAAATGTAACTTTTTGTCCAAAAACATATTTTTGATCTCAACAAATTCAAATATCATATAAATTTTATATTATCTCTTAATAAAAGAGATATATATCAATGCATATATATGACTTTTGTTAGTAAATATAATACACATGTTCCAAGAAAGTTTGATATATTCAAAACTGTACATTTAAAAAAATAAAAAGAAACATTATTTATTTGTTTCAAAAATTTCTAATTTTTTATTCTGTATTTGTCTTCAAAAATTAAGTAAATGAAATCAGAAAAGGAAAGAAAAACCTAAAATCAATATAAGTAATAAATTTAGAAACAAAATAATATTTTTCAAACATCCAATTAACCATTTGTTATGGTCATCGGTATAAACTCATAAGAAGTATATTAACTTACTGTAATTTATCAAAAATATCCAAACACGTTTCTAACAAGAGACAGCAAAAACATGTTCATAACAAAACATTCTGTTCTCAACAGAGCAAATCATTGAACTCTACATATAAGAAAATATTTACAAAAGATATCGAATGCACCTGAGAAAAGTATGTTAGCAATCCATTAGACCTCTTTACAGATCATTCATTAAGTCTCTGAGTGATGCATGCAACATGTGAATAAAATGAAATCAAGAACCAAGTACATCATAATATATAACGTATGAGTTATTTTCAGTCCAATAAATAGCTAAATATGTGACTATTGTGTTCTACGAATGCCTTTGAAATTTATCTAAGTTACTAATTACCGAAGTAGGTTTCATCTAATGGTCTTATTAATTTTCTGTCCAATATAATTAAAAATAAATTTTTGGAAGTAAAAGGAAATTACTAAAATAGAATTTGAGTTACAGTGTGAAACCATACTTTAAATTATACTGTATGCTCTAATTAAATGAACCTTACATAAGACTTTTCAATTACGCTCTAGCAATAACATTCTGTTTCTTACGAAAATATTAAAATGTGGAGAAATTACCGATTTACCTCTAGCTTTTAATTAGAAAAATACTATCTTTAATTGATTATTGCTATTTTCTAAGAGCGTCTCCTCCTTTCCTAATTGCTTTAATTGTCATTAGTAACTCTCTAATTAGTAGTAAATGAATGCAGTTCCCCATTATTTTCAGTAATTTGTAATACTAATAGGCAACACAGGTTTCACCATTTTAATTGGAAATGATAATACAACACAAAATAAAAGGTAGAACTTAAATCCTTTCATGAACTGAAATCTATTTTCTACTCAATCTCCGTTTAATATTTGAAGATATTTTGTTTTAGAAGATTTTCAGTTAGACATATTTAAAAGACCAAATTATAACTGGTCCACATTTAACAATATCTCTGTTACAGATATTTGAATATGACAACAAAGATATTTCGAATAATATTTCTAATTGCGATAAGAAATTAGAGCCCAGTTACATATACTTTATAAAATTCTTACAATTTCCATAAGTTAAAACTTTAAAAAAAAGCTCAATTTTATACAAGTATACAAAAGTTAAGTTTCCATTGCCAATTCTATTAATAAAAAATTGTGACAGAATATTCCAAATCCATTATTAATGTACTTTTGAAATCGTATTTCTCGCAAAATTTAATTTTACAAAAACATTCCTCAATTTTATCATACAAACGTGTTATAATAGTTTAAACTTACCATTTTTAGAAGATTTAAATCATTAATGAGTAATCCAAAAAAACTCAGAATCATACATTATTTTGAATTAATTTATTTTCGAAATTACCACAGTATGTCACATAAATGGTATTACCTAGTTAGTATGGTTTATTTTAAGTTTAAAAAAAGGAAGGGAACAAATTTAAAGAAAAGAATATAATGCATTATAATAAAATATGATAGGAATTTAAAAAAAAGTGGTATATGAGAAAAGTGTGTCACTGGATTTTTTTTTAAATAGTACTGAATGTGAGAGGAATTTACTGGAAATGTTAAAATTTAATTAAATCAATTGTTAAGGATATATATATATATATATAATAACAGGTCAATTGAAAAGTCTCCGGCCTGACACATAAATGGCTCTACTAGAATTAAATCCATATGTTTTTTAGTTAGCCCTAACCCTCAAAAGATGCTTGTATAAATTTGACAGTTGTCGGTTTATTAGTTTGTGAATTATAGCATTTTGAATGAAGCAACTTTTGTTTTTGTGAAAAAAATGGATAAAAAGGAATTTCGCGTGTTGATAAAATATTGCTTTTTGAAGGGGAAAAATACAGTTGAAGTAAAACCTTGGTTGATGCCGAGTTTCCGGACACTGCCCCAGGAAAATCAACCATCAAGGATTGGTATGCTAAGTTTAGACGTCGTGAAATGAGCACAGAAGACGGTGAACGCAATGGACGCCAAAAAGAGGTTGTTAACGACGAAAACATTAAAAGAAATCCACAAAATGATTTTGAATGACCGTAAATTGAAATTGAATGAAATAGCAGACACTCTAAAGATATCAACTGAACGTGTACATCATATCATTCACGAATATTTGGGTTTGAGAAAGCTCTGTGCAAAGTGGGTGCCGCGCGAGCTCACTTTTGACCAAAAACAACGACGAGTTGATGATTCGGAGCAGTGTTTGAAGAGGATCAAGCGTAATAAACCCGAGTTTTTGCGTCGATATGTGACAATGAATAAAACATGGCTCTATCGTTTCACTCCGAAGTCCAATCGACAGTCATCCGAGTGGACTGCACACGATGAAACCGCTCCAAAGCGTGGGAAAACACAACAGTCGGCTGGCAAGGTTATGGCGTCTGTATTTTGGAATGCGCATGGAATAATTTTCATTGACTACCTTGAAAAAGGAAGGTCCATCAACAGCGACTATTACATAGCGTTAATGGACCGTTTTAGGAGATGGAAATCGCCGAAAACGGCCGCATTTGAAGAAAGGAGGAAAAGGCTGCTTCACCAAGACAGTGCACCGTGTACAAGTCAGTGAAAACGATCCCAAAACCATGGTGGGCTGAATTGCTTCCTCTCCACCGAATTCTGGCCCCAGCGACCTTCAATTTCCTGTTCTCAAATCTCAAAAGAATGCTCGATTGGAAGAAATTTTCGTGGAATGAAGAGGTGATCATAAAAACTGAGGCCTATTTTTGAAGCAAGCGACAAATCACTATACAAAAATGATATCAGAAGATGGATGGGTAGCGATAATCAGGTGTATCACCCTTGAAGAGATTTATGTTGAGATAAAAAAACTAATTTTGCGACAATAATAAATGTGTTTTGTTTATGGTGGCCGAGAGACTTTTCAATTGACCTGATATATATATATTTTATATATTAATTTTATTGAGTGTATAAATGTAATTATGAACTATATAGTTGAAATAGTACACACTTATTACAAAATACAAAATAAGATTAAATAGATTTCTTAAGGATTCAATAAGGCACACACCCTACACACACACACACACACACACAACACACACAACACACACACACACACACACACACAATACACACACACACACACACACACACACACACATATATATATATATACTACTATACAAGAAAGAAAAGTAAATGACCATTTCTAGATGCGAAAACCTTCACAGAAGAAAATTATTTTACAGAACAATTAAAAAAGAGATCAAGTAGTAGGAAGAATACATGATAAAATAAAAAGAAGGTAAATTTCAGAATACGAAAAAGTGCAATCTAGACAATAAAAATAATGAAAAGAAAGATATGAAATAAATCAATAGACGAAATGAAGTATAATATGCATAAGTTCGGGGCTTGGCTCATGACAGATGAATAAGTTTAACACGTTCTATTAACGCATCATTCCCTATAGCAAATTCTAAGCAAAAATTTAGAAATTCCATAAATTTAAAACTATATTAAATGCAATAAGACCTAATTGCAATATAAGAGACCAAAAAAGAAACATACATTGATAAATGGAAGTACCTTAACACCAACCGAATAGAATGAAATAACATTTCAAATGAATTTCAATTAGATAAAATAGATTAAAACTCTTATATGATACAAATGTCTTGCAACAACAGATTACGTATTTAACACTAACATGTAAAGATTTTCCCACCTAATTTAAAATGGAAATATAGCAATGTCATTCATAAGAGACAAAAATAGCCAATACAAAATTTTTTTAAGGAGATTAAAATTATGAAGAGAAAATTTCGGAGAAAAGGAATTAAAAAAGTAGAAAAAACATAAAAGAAAGAGAAAAACCAAATTTACAAATATTATAAATACAAAGATTAAGACTCTTTTAAACCAGAACAAAGAAAAACACAAAAAAATTATAATTATTATACTTTGAAGTACTCGTAATAAAATTCGAAGGAAATTTTGAATCCAAACAAATTTTCTAACACTTATGAAGCTGAACGTAACTATCCTGTTTCCGGACAAAAATAAGATACTATGCAATATTCAATAATAATTTAAGAATTATCCAGACCAACACACACACACATATATAAATATATATTCAATTCAAAAACTATATTGAAGATTAATGCATTATTTATATCACTCATTAAACTGAATTTTTGCAAATATATGGTGAATATACATATGTAGCAATATTTTCTCGTTTATTTTAATAATAAGTGTAAGCAATGACAACTCTCAAATTTAATAAGATGTTACTTAGGTGTCATAATTCAAGACAGTAAAAACCAATGTTTTTTTAAAGATTTTTAGAATATACTTTCTTTTCCGATAACTAAATAGATACAGTTTTTAAATCATAAAGTGTATTGTTAAAAAATACATCTATAAAACTACTTACATATATTTTAAATTCAGAGCACTAGAAAACATTTAATTTTAAAATAAGTATTATATATATATATATATATATATATAATATTTTTTGACATTAACGAGTTTGATGTATGATGAAAGATGAATTGAATTCACAGAGATTCTATCTTAACAAAATCCATCCTATTTTCTCAAAAGCCTGTTACAGCTTGAAAAACATTTTTTAGCATACACAAGCAACATGTGTTATCTGTAAGGGAATTTTTCAAAAGATATGGTAGATAAATATTTCTTTTTCCATGTCTGCAGTAAACTTTATGTTTCGTGTGACGTTACTAAGCAGAAATTCTACGGAATGTTACAGAATGTGTTCGGCAACGTGGGGGGTGGGGGGAATCTTGTGGGAAATTCAAAATATTATTATTTTAGGATGTCATTTCGAAAACTGATTTAATTATTAAAATCATGGAGATTTAAAATCGAGGATGAAAATTATTTCTTCACATGGATAAATGAATAAATTTGTTAAATGCATAAAAAAATTAGGATGTAATATATAATTAAATATTTACATGGTGTATGAAAATCTTTTGATATAGTATATTAAAAAAGAAGTGCCAGTGTTCATACATCATATATATATATACCATATATATAATTTTAGCAGAAAATGCAACACCATGGTGGAAGGAATCGTAGAATCAAATGGAAATTCATAATAAAATGTCAATTATAAGTATGCAAATTAATAAAGTTTCAGAGCCATCGCGCGTGCGCGTCATAACCCTCTGAATTGATGCTGAAAGCGTATAAATATAAAGTGCTGGCGGGACGTTGAAAAGTCTATGATTATTTGTTGAGTAATGACGTTTAGTGAGACCTGGGCCTCCACGACGGAATAAAAGAAATTCAAGCAACTTACGGAGTTTGAACGGCGAGGAGGATAATCAGCCTTCGAAGAGGAGGATTTTCCTATCGCGCAATAGCATCGTATGCAGCGGAACAGTTCCACAGTGATGCAGGAGTTTGAAGATGAACCGACGAGCACCGAACAACTCGAAAACAGGCACTGGACGACAGAAGGTGACGTCAAGTGATCGACTACTCACGGCGGTGAATGATCGCACAGCTTCCTCAGGCAGCTGGCTGGCGTTGGTCTACTACTACAGGTGTGCCGTTATCCGGCTTCGTCAGAATTTCGTCGTCGTCTGCGCCGTGTACGTTGCCGTGCAAGGGTACTTCACAGGATTCCCCTCACGGCGAATCATCGGCAGCTGCATCGGCAGTGGGCTCTTGAGCACAGAGGCAAGCTATTGTTAGCACCAGTTGTCTTTCGATGGAATCACGCTGGTTGTGGACCCGCATGATGGCCGTGTTCGTGTTGGAGCGATTATGCCGGTCAACGCTGCCTTCCTGAATTATTATTGAACGACATAGTGGTCGAACACGGGTTATGAATACGGGTGCGATTTCGTATCTTGGACTTGATCAATTTGATACAGGTGAGGTAATCTCAATAGCAACAGGCATTCCGTGAAGTGCTACAGCCCGGAGTTCCCTTTCTTCAGGCATCCTGGAGCTATCTCCAGCAGGATAATGCATACATGTTGCGCGGGACTGAACGAGACTTCTGTTCTAGCACAGCACGCGTACGGCTTCTTCGCCAGCCTGCTTATTCTACCGGATATGTCTGCGCCTATTGAGCACGTGTGGGATATGGATTTGGTCGGCGTCGCTCGTGATCCACTGGTTCAAAGACGAACTTTGGTTGCGCATACAACGATATGGAATTCTCAGCTTCCTCGGCTTGGATATTCAAACATCTGTTTGACTCCATGCCACGACTCGTATACTTGCTTACTTAAGCGCGGTATGCACCAAATGCACTGATTTCGGACGCTTAATTTGTTTCTTTGTTTTGAAAATTTCATCATTTATTTTGTATCGATAAGTCGTTTCTGCATTAAATTTCATTTGATTCTGATGATTCTTTCATGATTATTTTCACAAACGGTATGTATATATATATATATATATATATATATATATATATATATATATATATATATATACATATATATATATATATATATATATCACTATATATATATTTAATGAACATATAAATAGTAGGAAGAATTTGGCTTTTCTTTATTGAGGTGAAGCAGTATTAAATGAATGGATATTTGTTATAAAATGTTTATATTTTCCATTAAATCTGGAAAAAAAGTTCATAATTATGTAACAAATATACAGTTGTGGTTTTAGATTATCATTCTTTACCGACATTCAAATAATATTATTTAAGTGTTTTTTTTTTATTTTAAATAAGTTTTTCATAAACCTTTTATTATTTACATAAAATTAAAATATTTATTTAGTAAATAATTATGGTAAAACAGAAATATTTCGTGTAGTACAGCTTTCATCAAAATTTGTTTTATATACATCACATTCCATTATATTTTAATAAAACAATTATCTGGATTTTAGAAAATGAACCTAAATAAGTTTTGCCAACAAATATTTTCAAATAAAATATATGATTTGCCATAACTATGTATTTAATTTAAGAAAAAATGTAAGAAATACAATTTTTGTTGATTTATAAATTTTAAAATATATGGAAAAAAAAAGGGTTAAAATTAATTTGTGAGACAAAAATAAATTTTTGTTATTAAAACAAAATATCTAATATATTATGTTTACATGGCGTGGCATGACGCGCATATAAATTCATTATCGGAAGTAATATATATTTCCTCACAATAGTACATAGAAGCATAATATTAAACTAAAAATATTTAATGCGTGAGTACAAATAATAAATATTCTTTTTGTAACTAAAATTCGCATTGAAAACTCATTCGTGTTTTTTATAATTTTCCTTTTAAACCAACTCTTTTCTCGTTTAAATTAATCATCAGTCGAGAGATTAATTTGCATCTCCCTTAAGCATATGTTATTTTTAAATTGTTCGTTTGTTTTATTTTTTGTACAATATTTTTTAAGAAGAGTTAAGTAGCTTTTTCACGTGTCTTAAATCATATTAGTATTCAGACGCATTAGTAAATATACACAAATTTTTTAACAAACTGATGCTTAAAGTATTGGATGTAACTTTTCTTTTTATCAAAGTTTATTTAATAACATCTAGAGAGTGTACAATAATGTAAATGAAACAAATGCTACTAAATATTTAAAAAACTTTCTAATCTCACTTGGAGTAAATTATAATTAATATATTGATAAAATGAATAATTAAAATATATTTCTTTCAGATATTACAAAACAAACTTTTCTGTATATAAATTATTCTTTGTGTTTCTTAATGAATATAGTAATTTTTTTCTCTCCTCCTCCTCCTCTCCTATTCTCTTCTTTATTTGTATGTATAAGATTCATTTACGTGCAGCCATTTTTTTTTTGATAAGTATGGTATTTTTTAGAGGAATTGTTGTTGCTTGTGCACTACCTTATTTTCAATAATTAGATATTTGTCACCAGCAAAACTGGAATAATTTTAAGATAAAATTACAAACAGAAAAATTGTTTAGTAAAGCATTATATTGGCAATAATTTTAAAATCTCAAAATAAGAGTTAACTTATAAAAAAAAAAACTGAAGCGTAACTAATGTTTGTATGCAATAAAGTTATTAGACAAAGCTTTAAAATGTACTTTCTTTTGGAATAGCTTAAGTTTACTTCATTATTATTTCTTTTATTATTAATTGTTTTTTTATCTGCCGATATCAAAGTCAAATCCTTCTTTTTTTTCTTCTTGACTAACTTTTTTAACAGTTTGCTCTCTTTTTTTGTCATGTGAATCTCTGTAGCTATTATGACATTATGCGTTTGATATAATTTTTGTGCACTTTTTTAGTGACCAAATGATTTTTTACTATATTCGAAGCAGTCACTCTAGTGTTTGACAAAAAATTCAATATTCATGAAATTATCGTTATAATGCGTTAACATCGTTTTCTACAAAACACTTTTGTTTTTTTTTTTTTAAGTATACATAAAATAGCAATTGGAAAAATTGACATTCAATAAATTAAAATTGTTGACAACATAATTTTTATATTCAGTATTAGATATCAAAAGTAAAACCTACAACCTCTATAAACCACCATATGTATGATGGTATTTTCCTATAGTGCAACCTCGTAGTTTCAGAAATTGCTGTAGATTAGTACAATTTTATATATATATATATATTATAATTAAATATTCCGTAACATCATATTTGCTCTAAAATGCAAGGATATTTATATATTAATCTCTGGATAAATTTATATAAATTTGTTTGGATGCAGAATTTCTTCCGAATTGTTTTCATTTGTTAATTAAAATATATAACAATTTTAATTTTTAAGTTTTAATCTGGTTTGCTTTAAATTTTTTTAAAAATTGTTTATAATTATACTGCTTTTACTCTTGGCTTTTTTTGATTTTTTCTTAATTTTGTAATATTCTTATTCGTACTTTTCATGGTTCGCTAATATTAACTGTCTTAAAATTCTTTTGCTCTAGTGTTATTTTGCCCGTAGCAAAAAGCATTGCTAAGTTTCT
This sequence comes from Nephila pilipes, assembly GCA_019974015.1. Classification (NCBI taxonomy): domain Eukaryota; kingdom Metazoa; phylum Arthropoda; class Arachnida; order Araneae; family Nephilidae; genus Nephila; species Nephila pilipes. Next base: position 59,059 of record BMAW01048093.1, read on the forward strand.
AGTTTCAATAAAGCAAAAAACATTTTATTAATGTTGAATGCATGTTTGTTGTTGCAAGTTATTTGTCTCGGGTTAGTTTTTTTTTAATGTGAGTGATTAACTTTTGATATGTTCTTTCTCGATTTTCAATGCCTATTGTTAAGATGTTTCTTTCTCATTTATCTGTATATACATTTTATTTATTTTTTTTTCAATCTCAATGTGATATTTTTTTTAATTTGGAATATTTTGAACTTAATGGAATTTCCATATTTGTTTTTAACATTCTTCTGTAGAAAATGTTGATCTGCAAAACATTTTCATTTTGATTATCTATCATGATCCCGATTAGGTATTTATGAATGATATATTTCACTTACTTTTCTGATTTATTTCTCTTTGTTTTCATTGTTTTTTTTGTGTATACTTTTCTAATCGGCATGTATACTTTCACATACTTTTCTTTATTTCTATGTTTTTACAATAGTAGAAATAGTCACTTTTTTCATTTACTTCTTCATTTTCATCATTTATTCTAAAAACTTATACGTAAACGTTATGATAATTTTAAGGAATTCTGTTTAGTTTTATGTTATGTTTCTATAATATGTTTAATTTAATTCAATTATTTTTGTATAATAATGAAATACACATACACTCTAATATATATATATATATAAATTAGAGTTTAATTTGATTAGTTGCACAAAGACGTCCTTCGATAGATCAAAATACTCTGAGAGAAATGTAAGAATATCGATGGTGATTACGTAGACTAGATGGTATGTCTTAAGAATAATAAATAAAAGTGAAGTTTATCTTTCAATTATTTTCATTCATAATTAAAACTTTACCATGATGTAGTGTTCTTCTACCTAGCAATGTGCAATCTATCATCTATCATTGCAGTGTACTTCAGTCTATATTCCTGAAATCAACAGATTTACATTATTACAATATTATATTTTTAAGAATCATTTATTAAATAGAATAATTTATCTGGATATCTCGGTTAGTTCTATAATTATAAAACTTTATAATATCCTGTTCTATATAAAGGTGAAATATTCGCAAATAAAGTTGATATATATTGTTATATTGTATAATACGTACATTACAGTTCATGAATTTTGTAGATTAATTGGGAAACCCGAGTCAGAAGAAGATAACAGCAGCAAATATAATTTATTTAAAATATTTTTTCACTTTAATATACATATATACAATAAAAATACATTACAAATTATTAAGATACTATTATCTAATTCTTTACTGAGTGATTTTACAAAAATGTACTTAATTTATTCACATTAAACAATTTTATGTTATATAAGTGCAAACATTAACATTAGTTTTCTTTATAAAGATAATCATATGGTCATATAGTGCAGTCCTGATTATGAATAAAATAAAATCTACATTAAGTTATTGATAGCTTTTGTTACAGAAGGAAACGCCATACATAATTAATTGCCTTGGAGAAAGGTTTATTTGATGATTATTTCTTGTCCTTTTGTCTGAAATCATTCCAAGATCCCCAAGGGTCCTTGGACTTTTTCATAATAGATTTATTTATGTGTTCCAATTATTAGACCAAATATTCTTAGATTCCTTCTGATCTATATGGGCTGTAAGCATACCACGATAAAGCGTAGGGTATTCTGATCTGAATAATAGTGATCTGTCGTACGATCTGTCAGAAATATTGATCTCTGGATTGTAGTTAACAACCTACTGCGCAGTTCAATTGCGATGTTAATCCAATCAAACTAAATTAGTATGTCTAGATTATAATGGTGTTTAGAGAAGATCTAAATTATATTCAACATGTCTAATGTTAATATTTCTACTTCTGTTTTCGTAAGGATAACAACATTTATTGCTTCCCATATCTCAAAATTCAATATAGAAATTCAGTAATTTTCCATGTAAAACTCAATAGAATACTAATAAATATTAAGAACATGAAATGTTATGTAAATTGTTCCAAATTATTTAAGTAAGCTTCCAAAAATTATTAAGAGAATATAATTTTTCTGTAAGATATGATGCCTATTCTCTTGATGTTAAAATTCAAGAGGAATAAACTAATGCATGTAATGTAAAATTGTATTTCGGTACAGTCAAAGTTAAAAATAATTCTTAAAAAAGATTTAGAAAAAAGAGATTTACTTTTAATAACTAAAAATAATTCGCATTAATTTCATTACTTGATTTATATAAGTAAAACGCAAACAACTTTTAAATCTTATTTTACTATCAAACATATTCAGAAACGTGCCAATGTTGTTTATTCTAACAATTTTGATTAGTTCAGAATAATGTTGATATTCCTTATTATTGTACAAATACTTCAAAGACTTGACTTCATTCCAACATTAATGATTGAAAACTAAACCGAGATTTAAAAAGCGATATGTTTTGTGCTTCATTAAGTTTAATATTTATTTCACCATAATTCCTTCTGAAAGCTTACGTCATAAAATAAAATAAAAGATTGTCTTATGTTTATATGATTTAACCCCTTTTTTAAGCAAATCTTAATTCAAGAACTCATAGAAAGTCAGACACCCAAACTAAAGAGAATGATTATCGTAAATAGCTCGTAGTTACTTTAATTTAGCATTTTAAAACTATTTTCTTAACTATATAGATTCAGCTTAGAAGAATAATAAATATCAGATTTATTTTGTATAAATGGAAAAACAAAATGCTGTAAAAATAAAAGTGATGACTAAATTAGTTAGTGAAGTAGAAATTTCTCCTGATTCGGCGCATTCCATCTTATATCATAGTAAGCTGCAATAATGTTTGATGTATTTTCCCTTTAAGAAAAGTGTAAATTACAGCATCAGTATCTCCTGTTAACAAGAGCGCTCGTATTTTAGTATGAATATTTTCCAGAGTTATATTGCAATCTAAATTAGTCTTCAAATTAAATAACAATTTTAATGTTTTCAGGCAGAAATTTCATCTTTTGAATTTTCCGACAAACGGACATCTAATCATGATAGAAAAAAATATTTATAAAGATGGCATGTTTTCCATAGATCTTCTGACCAATAAATGAAGTTACTTGAAAAAATTGAGACGTACATCTAAAAGTAATAATCATATCAATATGTACAATGCCATTTTAAAGCATTACATACAATTAAACTGTAAATCATTCAGTCAAAATAGCAACTTTCTGTTGGGAATTCGCCTAGAAATTATCTTCTCACAAAAATTCATATAGTACATGCTGCAAGATCAGATTCTGGATGAACATAATTAGATACTAAATATCGTACTAAATAGTTCTAAACCAACTGGTAACATTTTAAATTGTAATCCGTTAACAAGTACCAAACAAATTCGCCTGTTTTGACCAATAATGTATCTTTCTTATTAAATTGATTTAAATTTAAAAGTGATACCTTCTAATTTATAGTACCATTAGAGTTTCAATACACTACATTTTTATTGTCCTTATACCATTATTTTTCACGTTACAAAGAACATAATTAACTATTGGAAATAATGAATTTGAATTGTAATAAATAACGTAGGAATTTTATGCATACACTTACAAAATCAATCAAAATTGCATAAATAATATCTTATGGATCCCTGCGATCATAACTAGTCATGGTTAAGTTTATAAGAGTCTCATACAATTGATTCAAAAGTAATTAACTCCAATCTCTAGTTGATGAAAAAATGTCCAAATGGATAATTATATAATAATATTTTTTTTTCTGTTTAAAAATTAATATTTCTCTTCTTTTTGTTTGCCTCTAAGTACAATGTTGTAATAATAATTAATCGTAAGGAAATGCAAAGTTTATTGCATAAATGACTTCAAGAAGTGAGAATAGGGACAATGGAAGAGGTAGATGTGACTGAATAGAATAAAATCATTATAAATGAGGGAAAAGGCAAATAACATAAGTATTTTAGTGAAAAATTCTTTTTGAAAGAGGGTAGTTTTTTTACATTTGTAAGGACTAAAAAACTCCAGTATCAGCTACAAGTTCAAATTCAATTGCCTTCTAGCCAAATCCTTACAGCAATAACAAACATAGATTTCGAGAAACAGTTTTATTCGTTTATGGCATTGTCTAGACCTTTTAGCAACATTTTCTGAATTTTTTTTTTCCAATGGCAGATAATATGTATTTTTTCGCATCATTACTACAGTCACTCGTTCTTTTTAACTTTAAAATATGCCAATTTATTTTTTTCCAAAGATTATTTTAAATGTCGCTTGGATAACTTTTAAAACACAAGAATTGTAACTAAATATAATTTCTAAGAATTTGCATCAATTAATTAGTTACCGCTCAGTTGACTTTTTCTTGATTCTTCCACAAACTTATTATATTTAATATGCATTTTATGAATTATCTTCAGTTACAAAAGTAATCTATATACTATTACATTTAACATGTTTTGTCTTATCTTTTGAGAATCATACTCTGATAGTTTTTCACTATTTTACAACACACAACTGATAAATTTCCTTTTATTTTATAATTTCACAGTTGTATTAGTCACACTTCATTAGGTAATATTATAAATATGAGGTAATATTCAGAATAGAATCCAAGTTTTTTTTTTAATGAAATGTTCGTGGAAAACTAACTTAGAGTAATTTTTCTTTAAATTTTTCTTCACTTAATCTATCGTAAAAATTGAAAACATCTGCATATCATCTTAAAGTTTATCTATATGTATTTGAGTCACATAAGTTGTAATTTTATATCCATTATTTGAGTAATATACAAATCCCATGAGCCACATAAACATATGCCAACAAAAAAGTGTGAAAAAATGATCTCTAGAGGTTGTATTCTAAATTAAATGCTTTTTAGCTTATCATCTGTGAACAGTAAGGTTGTAATTTTATCTGAGAAAAAGCAGTTAATAATCCCAAAATACATTAACGAGTAGCTCTGTGAATACTACTTGACACAATAATGACAAACAGTAGTATTTTACTAATTAACTCATTCTTATTCACAGCAGTTGTCACGCGAACGTTGACTGCAATTTCGTGAAAAGCTATCATGTTCCGCAATCGTGACTGGAAACTGTAATTAAGTCCTATTCATATTAGCGTAAAGAATTTAGTAAACAGGTTAAGTGTTTCAAGGACTTTGAAATTATTTTAAAATATTTTAATTTAAATTGGTTCATCTGTGGAATTGGTTGTTTATTATGTATCCAAATACTCCATTTATTTTAAAGAAAATAGATTGGTGAGTTTGCTTAGAATTTATCAATTTATTAATTAATTCATAGGTATATTTTTCAAAATAGTTTACAATAATTATCAACATTCTAGTTATGAATGTTTATTTTCTTAAGCAAATCAGTCCTCAAACAATTATCAGTCTTTCACATACGTAAATATGAAACCAGGTACATTATTCAAATATTTGATTTTAACAATTAACGTAAGAACCGTGATAAACAAATAGTTTAGATCATCATCCTTATGGCTGAAGGTGTTCACGCTGAATTTCAAGTTCAATTCCTGAGTCAGCCAAGGACAAGATTGCGCAATAATAATGATTCGTGCACTTTAATCGAATTTTGCTTAAAATCTATGTGAATGGAAGTTATGGGAATGAGATCATTGTCAATTCCCCTTGTTGGTTCCAAAGCAACGTAATATTAAGCCGACCTATTTTCATAGATGCAACTTTTTAAAAATTATCGCTTTTTAAATAATGCACAATTTTCTATAAAAATTTCTAAATAATAATTTACTATACAATTATAGAAATAAAGGGGGAAACTAATAAAAATACCTTTGTTTAGTTTTAATACTAATTTGACTTTTTAAATAACTCCAGTAATATGAAAAAAATCGCAATTAACCTTTTTTCTTTCTAATTTTCAAATATTAATAGTTCCGTTATCTATTATTTGTTTTCGAAATTTCATTTGTTTCAGAAACAAACACAGGAAAAGCACATAGATAAGTAAAATTTTTTACTTACTTTTTATGTATAGTTTATTACACATTTAATCCTACTCACAAAGCTTTAAAACTTTCAATGATCTAAAGTATAAAGTAGAATCATACACTTTTTTCAAATATTCTTCATGAATATCTTGTCATTTCTTCCTCCACCCCCTCCTTTTTTTTTTCATAAAAACAGTCTCTCTGCATAATTACTTGTCTATAAAAAGGAAGAGTTCAATATATCACTTATTTATCATTAAATTTCATTTAAGGTAGGTTTTCCCTATACTACATTGAAATTTATGCAGAATTTTACATCTGAAAAGAGAAAATTGGTTCTCATTTAAGTGGATTTCAATGTATATAATTACTGAATCCATAATGCAAATAATCTGGAGTGCTACTAACAGTGCTACCTATCATGATTTTTGAAAAAAAATATTATTTGTATGCAATGATTGAAAAATATTTTATTATTCATTGCTTTTTAATTTTAGAATTCAGACTTTTGATAAATTCTTTCTAAGATACTGTTAAAAATTCTGTCTGTTATTAACAAAAGAAAAATATTTAACAATATTTTTTTTTAACAACAATATTTACAATTTTGAATGAGCTCAAAGAGAAATTAATTTGACAAATAATATCTTTAAATATCCTGTTGAAAGGAATAAGAATATAAAGTCCTTTTGAGTGGAATAAATGTTCTGATGTTGAATAATTTCTCAATCCCACAATTGGAAAATAACTCATTCAGTTTTGGAGAGCACAGAGTTTTATTTTATTCTAGTTTTCAGTTACGAAAAGTTCTTTGGGTCTAGCTCATAGTATTGATATTATTTTGGTCAAGCATCGTTTTTTGTTTTTCATTCAACCCATTTTCGTTACGTATGTATAATTTGGTGTAGCTCTAACAGTGCTACCTATCGTGATGTTTTAACGAATGGAATATAATACATTATTTCTTCTATGAATAATAAAAGTATTGTTAAACAAGTATTTATCAATTTCCCGAAGGTCCTTACGTTGGAAAGCTGGAATCTGGAAACTTAAATATAATCACTACTTTTCAATTTCTCCGTTCTTTCTTTTTAATTACTATATTATAATCCCTTCTCGTATTTAAATGTTAGAATAAATTAACCATTATTTATCTAAGAATATCGTATGAAGTGTTGTTAAGTTACAGAAAATTAGTATTTTGGTTTAAGTTCCTCGTAGAATTTTGTTAATCTAGACTTAACTTATAAGCACTGTAATTTATCAAATCAAGTTTATATGTCATAATATTGTTATAAATGAAGGAAATAATACTTTAAACTTTTGTTATGAATTAAGTCAAATGATTAGAACGTGAATAAATCCTGCATCTATTCAAATAATATGGAGTAAAGTCGTAATTTATTTAATAACGCAATAAAATATAAATTACGTAACTTGTTAAAGCTTGTAAATGATCACTCTTTTTTAAAAATATGGTCTCGGAGTTTTGGTTTCGATTAGTTTAAAATATCCAATTTATTGCATAGTATGTAAAAGAAGAAACATTAAGCAGAGATAAGGATGAAAAGATTTTTTTTTTTATTTTCTAACGGTTCATTAATTAAGTTATCGAGGATTTTATTATATTTAAAAAAATAAAAATTTAATTTTACTCAATATTTATGTGTGCGAGCCAAAGTATTTTACTAACCTATAAACTCAAATAAGATTTGATTATATAATGACAAAAAAACAACTATTGTTTTTAAATTTTCAAATAATTATGAAAAAAAAATATATTTCATATTCTTGAGTTTGTAAACAAGGTTTTTTCTTTGTCAAATAAAGCAATTACTGAGAGAAAAGGATACAAAAAGAATAATATATTTAAATGAACATGTTACGAGAAAGATACTTAAGAAGAGCCGTGAGTCACTTCTTCATTTTCAAACAATTGATAATCAGTGAGAGAGCAATAGGGTAAAATATTTAAAAATAAATAACATTTCTATTAATCAAGTAATAATTATAAAAATAAAAAAAAATATGATAAATTATATTTAAAAATATCATTTAAACATTTTCTAGATGCAAATCAAAACATTTAGTGGTAGAATTAATCATTCCATAGATTTTTATTATTTTTAAGCACCGATTCTACTTCAAGCAGGAAGCAAATTAAATGTTCGATCATCCTTTCCTGCAATTTAAGCTATGACTAATGTGTAATGCCAACTGTCCATTTTTTTAAAATTTAATTTCTGCCCCATTATTCTATAGGTTGATTTCTATTCAATTAAATCCTGTGATTTTTATAACTCCAAAGTAGCAGTTATTTGATTCGGTTTAGTTTGGAACTGAATACATTTTTTTTCAAGAATAGTGTGTACATTTTTAATACCAATTTATTTTTTCTCTTAAATAGTTTTTGATTTATTTAATGTGCAATGTAGATTTTCTTAAAGAATTTTATTTTGAATATTTTAAAAGCCGAAATGTGTGTGAAAAATATTACATCATTTTTATTCTGTTTAATATTCCTATCTAATATCACTAGAAAACAATTTTGAAGTGCATTATGAAAAACCAATTTGCATTTTAAGAGTTCATTCAAAGCATGATACATTAAAAGATGATTTATTGGGTATTGATAAGAGGTAAAATAAAGTTTGCATCGTAAAGTTTTAGTTTAGAAAAATAGTTTTATACTGTAGTTTTTCTGTATTATATTTATTTGTTAGTCTGATTTACATGAATGAAATTACTTTCATAAATAATAATTCAGATTTACAAATGGTAGATAAAATAATCCCTAATATTAAAAAGTATATGAGAAGTTACTATGCAAAATGTTAAGGCGATATAAGTGATATTTTATGTTATACATACGAACTGAGTATAAAGTTGTCTATTAATTAAAAGACAAATGGGTACAAATGCAGATAAGACATCAGGAGTATAGTTTTATTTTTAAATGTTAGATCTCAGTGAATTTTACAGGGTAAAATTATTGGTCCTCGCTTTGTAGAGGGATTCAGAGTTTAAAATAGCCTTAATTCCGAGAGTGGCAAGAGAAACTTTCTCTACAAAAAACGCCGGCTTTAAAATGAACAACGTGTTACTTCTGAATGTAGAAATTGTAGACGGAAAAGTAAGTTGTCTAAGCGATCATCGGCCCTAATATTTCATCAAAAGTGTAAATTTTCAGCTGAGCAAATAATAGAAGATTTAAACACAGGTCTATGAATTTCAACAACCTGCAGAACAGTTAGAATGTTGCCTTCCCTACCAGATTTGTATGATAGCGAGGATTGCAAGATTACTTACAAAGTTCGTTACTTGAAAGTTGTTTTTTGATGTATTTTAACTGCTTCCTATAAAGATCGCCCGAATGAAAGTGCGGTTCTTATCCATCTGACTAAATATTTAATGGTATCAGTACGTTAAGTATACATATTGAGGATAGATACATAAGGAATATAATCAAAACATGTAGATGCTTTGCAGATTAATACAAGTATCATAGCGGCCTTTAAGATGATGAATACCTTGAAAGAAGAACCTCTGTGATTTTTTGCGGAACTATTCTTCAACATTGATTTGAACTTAATTCTTATTTGCGAATTGCTGACTTTCAGGACATGACAGTAGCAAAGCGAGATTTCAAAGCTATACGAGAGGTGTTTAAGGACTTACCCCAAAATCGTTGCAACAAATCTTCGTATAAAGGAGCTATATGAGGTTGTGTATTGTTACGAAGCAGAATAATCTCTTTGAGTAATTTATGTTTCCATTTTGAGTATAACGTTCCTCAAAATTTTCAGGCAGAAGTGTGTGAAGAGTCCCTTTGTTACTAGGCAATATTCCTTACTTAGAACGTAGCGATTCACCAATTTTGCCTCACCATATTGCACCTGGCAACAACTGTTTTTTTGGATGATGACCAAATGCACTTGACCTGTTTGAGACCAGGTGTTTGCCCTGATTTGTCTTTTACGAAATTCATTACGCCTTCGGATTGCTGAAGAGCGTTATAAACACTCCATTCCAAACTCATTTCGCAGATGAAGATGGATCTTAAATGTAATTTTCACTGTTAAAACCTGAAAGACTGCATGTTGACTACGTTGACAGGCATCCACGATCCAACTAACAGAGGTTAACTTGCTTACATACAGTCACAGAGACTACTAACCCGATCTGGTGATACCGCTTGCATTTCAACCTCTCCGAACCCTCTAATGGAATACCCACAGCAGTTTTCCTTTTTAGGTGATGTCGCATACACGATTGTCCTACTTTCATTTGGGCGACCCTTCCATATTTAATTATATGCACTACCAATAAAAATATTTTCTTAACATTAGACATCAATATCTTGCAGCCACAATTTACAGTGTTTGACAATTCTGTAACTCAAATTATCTAATTAGTTACTCAACTGTTTTCCTAGTTTCTTTTTAAAAACATAAAAAATGAAGAAAGCTTAAGATTATCTTATTTTTCTGCCTTAAACACTCAAAAACGAATAATTTCATAGTAAGTTTAATATAATGTTTTAAGGCAAGTATGACATTAATCTGAAGATCTTTTTTTAAAAAAAATGAATCATTTGTATAAAAGAAATTTCTTTCACCCCAATATAATTCATTTAATTAAATTATAAAACTTCATCTGTAAATCTAAAACAATAAAACTTTGACGTAACGTGGATTTTTCTTGGAGAAAGAAATTTATAACCACTGAAAGATATTCATATCTCCAACAAGAAACAAGAAAAAAATCTTATTACCTAAACTCCGAATGACAAACTACCATACATAACATTTCAGAAACATATCTAGAAGTACAAAACCACTTCAGCTGCCAAAAAATTAATCTTTCAATTGGAACAGGAAAAAAGAAATGAAACCTAATGCATCTTTGCATGATTCTTCGCCGTAAATTGATTCTTACAAAAAGTACCTGGAATCATTTCCAATCTCTGTAACGCAGAGATAATAAAAATAACACCGGATAGAAAAAGTACGATTCATTCGAGATGCGTTTTATGGCCTTTTCGATTGAATGGTGCCAATAAATGTTATTAGTTCTCGAATTCTTCATCCATCTCCATCGCAATTCTTGACAGATCATTAATGGAGTTTGTGATTCGGATATAAGTGTTGGAAGATCGATGAAATACAGAATGTTATTGGAAATACAAATGCTTTCAGACAAGTCAGATGCAAGACAATAGAAAAAAGAGTAACTTGATTTCAGAGAATACCAACCTGTATATCCAATTATTCCAGAAACTCTTATTATAACTATGATTTATACAAAAAACAGGTACTTAAAAGATATTGTTTGATAATCAGTTTAATATGTTATAAAATGTTAAATGTTTAAAAGAGTCCCAAAATTTTCAGCTACTATTAAATGGATCATTGAAGTGTTAATTAAATACCGAGTTTTGATGAAAATTCAATATAGGAAATGAAATGCCTGGTTTTAGAATTGCATCTAAAGATTAATGAGCTGAAAGCTTCGTCCAATGTATACAGATTTCTTTAAGTGCTTTGTAACACTTAGAAATTATTAAAAGCGTAATTGAGAAATAGTGTGAGAAAAATTGAGGTTTACTGAGGAATGCACAATATAAAATGAAAAAGGAAATGGTGACGAGAGTAAATTGTTATATAGAACGGCATATATGTATATTGTGAGGCATATAGTTATAAATCTATTTTAACTTAAATGCATTTGAACTGAACTTATATTTTAATAATTGATAATACAGGAATTTAGAAATATGTATTCCATTTGAATTTGAAATAATAAAAGATCAATGGAAAATGAGTGAGCCCTTAACTCAGATCGTTTATTGTATAAATAAATTTTAACTGAAACGTTCAACTAAAATTTTGACCAAAACATTTTAGTGAATACATTTTAAGTGTTTAAAGACATAAAACGCTCAAATATCATATATCTCTTGCAAAAATTAAATTGCAGTTTTTATTGCGTGACTTATTAATTAAATTGCCTTATTTAGTTAATAAAATGTTAATCTTAGAAAAATGTGCTACTGAGGCTTAACTAATTTGAAATTAGCCATTAATACTTGAACTGAAAGAAAAAGCTGACTACAGATTGAGATAACGGATTTTCTGGTATATGCTCAAATATCATAAAATAATAAGAAAGTGTTAACAAAATTACTTCCAACAGTATAATGGTGAAGATTAAAGGAAGGTTATTAGCCTGCATTCTAAGCATAGTGAATTCTACATAAATATTTAAGAATAAACCTTTTTCTAGTGCTCCAAATCTGTCCCAAAGACTTGATCATAAATTATAAATATGTAATCGTACATGTAAAATATTGCTTAAGAAACAACATCATGTCTTTAGATCTTAAAATAGTAAATTTAGGAAGCATTTTCATCATTATCTTAATTTTATGAAAAGAGACATTGGTAAATAATGAAATTAAAGTACTCAGCAGGCTACGGAATACTTTCTACGAAATGTATTTAAAACCTAAGTATGAAGTAAATTAAGTTTGAGATTCTTGGAACTCGTTTTAAGTGGTTCCAAGAACTTTATAACTGCAGATTTATAAAGGTGTAATTATGTTATAGTGTTTGTGAAAGAACATACCTCAAACATTTTAGTTAGATAAGCTGAGTATTTAAGAATCTACCATGAAGCTGTACCAAATAATAAGTTAAGAGCTGTACCAAATAATAAGTTACATCGTATGTTTCAAATGAGTGATAAACTTTGTTAAAAGGTAATAAAGTAAAGAAGTTAAAGGTGTAAAGGATGCGCTTGAAAAAGAGATCGTGAAACGCATAAGAAATGCCTGTAATGATTAGCCTTTCTTAACCAAGAACATGTAAATGTGTTTTATTAATCTAGTTTTTCATTAAAAATGCATACAAATAATAGATATAGAGCATAATAAATTTTTGATTCAAAATAAAAAAAAATTATAATACTCCTCCAGCTTTTAGGCACTTATCAAGCAACTATTTGTACAATGAGAATTGACAGTTTTAAAAGGTACGGAAGTTACAAAAAGATGGATTATGTTCTATAAATGATCCAAATGTGGTTGAGTTTTAATAGAAACAAAAGTAAATGAAATAAATGTATATTTAAAGTAATTTTATACCTTAGAATAAATATAATACCGATATGGTTATATAGAACATTACAAGCAAAATGTAACTTTTTTCAACCGGGTATGAAGATTATAAATGTTACCAGAGAAGTATGCCTATTTTCTGGAAGTAGTAGCGTGACTAGCATAAATAATTTGGACCTCAAAATTCTTTTTTGAGTGTATTTTATGTGTAGTAAAAATTTTATCATTTTAAAGGATACAAATTTATTAAAAAGTAGTAATTACTTCGTAAAAATAATTTGCATATCAGCAGTACCTTAAAGCATATTGATAAAACTGATACTAACCAGAGATATTAAAAGATTAACTGAATTAAAAATGTTTTATTTCACAAATTATTTTTCAGTGACATGAGTGTAAACAAAGAATCAGAAAATTCTATTGAAGAGAAAAGTATTTCCATGTACGCCAGCCATGGATTATGTTTGGAAATATCCAAGGACGTTTAGGAACTCAATCGCTTGAGTTAAAAAATTTTGAAAAATGTTGAGCAAAAAATTTTTTTTCGTCAAATTCTTGAGACATTTTTTCAACAACAGAAACTTAACATTAGAGGGACTTTTTTTTGAGTCTACCTAGCTGAAAAACTTTCCAGCAGAATTTTATGGAATTTTAAATTTAGGCTCCCTTTTAGATGGGAATGAGATGCGAGAAAAAAATAGATTCAACTGAAAAAAACTTTAACTTTCTAGAAGTTAATTACATATAACCATGTTATTTAATTAAATTAATTCTTATTCAGGAATACTATACTTTAATTTCCTATAAGCAACTAACTTTTATCTCAGTTTTGAAATGAGAGTGGCAAAAATGTTTTAGGAAAGAAGTTATTGATTTTAAAGTATTTCAGAATGAGTAATAAAAATTGGAAGATCATGTATGTTTGAACGTGGCTTTGAAAATTGGTTCTCATGAAGAGGAATTTCTTATCGTCACAGAAAGAAAATAATTCTTTTATCGACATAGGGTGTTGGAAGCAAGAAAAAAATATCGTAATTTCATAGAAACTACATTCTTTTACTTACAGATAAATATTTATAAGCACATCAAAGAGTATTAAAGAACACACACATGTTTCATGTGTACTCCATCATTAAAAGGGACAATTTGCAAGCGAGGGACAACATCATTAACTGCAGGATGTAGCATGTCCAGATCGATGTAGCATATTTCATTGTGAATAGCGTCATTTGCTTCCACTAAAAAGTATTGTTGTGATATACTGAGGGCTCCATGCAACCATAAAACCAAAATTCAAGAAGTGATAACTCCTCTGAGCTAGAGGCATTTTTTAAAAAACAGAAATAAATAAACGAAATAAGTATATGTATCTCTAAATTTGGGTTCAGTAACTCGTGATGAATATTACTTCGACGATCCCACCATACGTACAGCACAACAAATTTACCACGTACGTTTGCATTAAAATGAGATATGAGTGACTAATACTCATTAAGTAACTACTTTTTTGATGAATATATTGTCATCGGAAACCTATATTAAATCGACTTTTACAATCCTATTTAAATAAAGGCTCGAATGTTTCCTATTACTGCAGACTTATAGCATCGGCATGCAATATTCTTCATTCCATTCACTGAGAACTGTGAGATACCCACATATTTAATTTATTGATTTTGTCTAATTTCTTTAGGAGGAGACAAATCGCTTACTGAGATCTATTCAACCTTTCTGCTATATCTCTTACGACAATTAACAAAATGAGTCGTAGCAAAACATTGAATGGGGGTGAAGGTCCAACACGTTCAAATACATTTTTTCACAAGTTGTAAAATATTAGTACAAATACAAATAGCTCTTAACTTTCTGGAAAGTACAAAAGGTTATAAAACATCTTGAAGAAATAAGTGCTCAATTGATGCGTACAAAACAGTGGGAAAATACAAATAAACGGCAGAGGAACCTTTAAAACACGTTTCAGTAAGATATGCCCATCTTGGAGGCAATGCAATTTTCTTCGCGTTGTGCTATACTTGGCTCAACATAAAAAAGCAGGTGTTAAAGCAATTTATTCACCTCAAATAATTTCTGTCATAAAGAAATTACTTCTGTCTACGCATGAATGAGGAATATCTTATTTGTTTTAAGATATTTTTGGCAAGTTACCTACCCAAAGCATTTCAAATATTTTCAATGTGGCCTTACAAAGCGTTCAATACTCTCCCTCTCTAGATATTCTTGAACATCGACTGATCGATCACATTGGGCACTATCCTCCTTGAAATCAAATTTATTACTGACAACACTATGAAAAGATGAAAGGAGAAACAGTCGTGATCAGTATAACTTTAATCATTCATATTATATGGAAGCATGGTATTGATTATGATACCACCCTATACCATGACACTTAGCAGCGGATTTCGTGTACAATCAGATCGTTCACTTAAATTATTCTTATCTGAAAACAGTATACATTCCCTGTCCTAATTTTTCCAGTCTTGATGCTTACGACACCAATGCAACAGGGCTGTAGTTGAAAGGCGTGCACACAACTTGTCTGTGGGCTTGTATAGTTCTTTCCCCAAAAGTTTAGTTATATTTTTTCAGGAAGTCCTCTGCCATCTGATGGTAAATTACTAATTTGTCCTTTGCTGAGCTGTAGTGTATCAATTCGTTTTTACCAATATGACAATGAACCTATCTCCTGATGGCGTTGCACTTCCATTACAATATCCCCCAACAGCTTGATACGTACAACAGTAGATTTAAATTCTTTCCACATCCATGAAACAATGCAATGAGAGTTGTGGATCATAGTGGCATTCCTTCTCAGCAAATATCCGTGAATATATATATATATATATATATATATATATAACTCGTATATATACGAGTATATATATATATAACTCGTATCTCGTCAATTCTGAAAATAACAGTCATTTATTTAATTATTTATTCCAATTGTTTCATCATTTTCATATAGCTTATCACTACTTGGAAGCATGAGAAATTTTACTTAGAAGTTAAAATAGACAATATTCATGATTGGAACCTAAAAGGCGAGCTAGAAAAGTCTGCAGAGGTAGTAAAAATACGTGAAAAAGGAGAAGCAAAAAAAGAGTGTGGTTACCATTTAGTGACAGTTTTTATACCAGAGAACGGGGAAATTTTATCAATTAAACAATTAAAAGAGTTCGTGGTACTACCATAATACGTGCTAATGTGGGAAACGGAGGCTATATAACTTGATTGCAAGTTGCAGTTTATTTCATGAGAGATTTTTTGGGTAACCA
Organism: Nephila pilipes; assembly: GCA_019974015.1. Lineage (NCBI taxonomy): Eukaryota > Metazoa > Arthropoda > Arachnida > Araneae > Nephilidae > Nephila > Nephila pilipes. The sequence continues at coordinate 75,410 of BMAW01048093.1, forward strand.
AACCAATCCAAACCCTCATCCTACCCATGATATATATATATATATATATATATATATATATATATATACACACCACACAACAATAGGAATTCACGGCTAGACCACTAACAAGCCGTGAAGAATTTATTTATTTATTTACACAGCTTACATTTTTACTCACTCTCTGGACCGTTATACTCCTTTACCATACAACTTATTACCAACCAATTGTTTGCATCCTTTTACATTTTATTACCAATCAAACAATGATTTAAATCTTTTTTCAATTTATATGGTGATGATGTGTTATATATATATATATATATATTTTGAGTATGTGATATACATCTTGAAGCTTAAAGAAAATTCCGTCTTACTACTCACATATTTGAATCTTCATTTCTTTGAATTTTGTAAGTAGTTTTTATATTTTGATTCGTTGATAATTTTTAGAATTATAGATTTTATTTTTGTAAATTTTATCGTTTAAATTTTTGCATTTTTTAATCATTGAACTCTTTTGCAATTTGAATTTCCTAATTCAGCCTACCAAGTCGCAAAGGGGGAAGGTTGGTACCATTAAACTAGTTTAACCCCGCTTAATCGGTCCTCAGCCCGATATTGCTTTTTGACTTGCTGGGTTCCATATTTTCATTTGGAAATATATATATATATTTCCAAATATATATATATATTTCCAAATATATATAATATATATATATATATATATATTATAGTACTTAACATTTTCCTTTTTTACAAAATTTTATTTGTTTATTTTTTTGGTTTAATACAGATCTTATTTTCTTATTGCACAGTAATGAATTCTTATATATTGTTCTAATTTTTAATCTTTAAGATAGCTCCTTAAATTTTTTTTTATTTAGGTATTAGTATTTATTTCCCTAAGATACATATCCATATACACAGATATATATATATATATATATATATATATATATATATATATATAT